>JAOQMS010050393.1:0-29913 GCA_027563885.1 Erythroxylum longipes | reverse complement strand
TTCTTCTTCTAAGATTTTTGTATTCTTAGAATTTTCAACAAATTTCTTTTTCAACAATCTATATTGTTTTAGAATAGCATGAGAATCTTCTAAAAATTCTAAATAAGCATGCTGAAGATCATTAAAGTCAGAGATTACCTCATCATTGCTTTCACCTTTAGCTACCAAGCATATGTTTGCTTGTTCTGATGAATCTGAATTGGATTCAGATCCAAACGAATCCAGATCTTCCTGTTTTGCCATCATGCCTTTTTCATTTCCTTAATTCTTTTTTTGTTTTCTTTTGAGCAAGGGGAATTAAGACTTGTAATGTCCCGGTTTATTGTACTCACAGCAGACGATAGAGCTTTTCTCGTTCTTCAAATCGTCTTTGCTAATCCTTTTTAAATAGGATTCTTTATTTCATTTAGTTTTCTTTTTCTACATCCTTCTAATCTTTCTTGAAATGAAATATAGTTCGTCTTCATCTTCACTTGAATCTTGATCAGATTCATTGGCATTCTTGATTTCTTCAATCTTTAATGCTTTTGAAGACGAGCTTCTATTTTTCTGCATTTTCTGATTCTTCTGACTGGCCTTCAATGCAATAGATTTGTCCCTTCTGGGTTTATCTTCCGTATCAAGCTCTACTTTATGGATTTTTACTGAACCAAGCAATTCATCTAGCTTAAGCTTGCTTAAATCCTTAGCCTCTTGTATTGCTGTTACTTTGGGTCTCCATCTTTTTGGAAAACTTCTAAGGATCTTTCTGACATGATCTTGACTACTGTAGATTCTCCCCAGAGCTTTAAGTCCATTAATAATTGTTTGAAATCGCCTAAACATTTGATAAATAGACTCATCATCTTTCATCTTGAACAGCTCATACTGATGAACAAGAATACCAATCTTAGATTCTTTCACCTGGTTTGTGCCTTCATGTGCAATGGCTAATGTGTCCCACATTTCCTTTGTAGATTCGCATCTATGAACCTTATCATATTCACTTCTGCTTAACGCACAACTTAAAAAGAATTTAGCTTTTGAGTTTAATTGAACATGAGCTTTTTGATCAATTGACCATTCATCACGAGAAATGCTTTTCCCTTCATAGTCTGTTGGAATATATGAACCACTTTCAATGATCTCCCAAAGATCAATGTGTGTGGATTCTATGAAAAGCCGCATTCTGTCCTTTCAATAATGATAATCTTCACCATTGAATACAGGAGGTCGTGTGACTGAGGCACTTTCAGCTCTAAAAACATGTGATTTAGCCATGGATCTTTGTCCTCACTTTGTAACAGTGTTTCTTGGAAACTTTGCTCTGATACCAACTGAAGTAAATCACTTATTATTTGTAAGAATACACAAGAAGGGGGGGTGAATTGTGATAAATCGTCTAAGATTGAAATCTTTAAAAACTTCTTGATTTTCTTAAAAGATTCAGACAATTTATAAAACAATGCACTTAATTCGTTTGAGTAATGCAACAGTGGAAATAGTATCTATTCTTCTAACAATATGAAATTAAAGAGATAAGGGTTACAAAATATGACACCGCGATTTATACTAGTTCACCCTTACCCTTAGGGATACGTCTAATCCTTAGAGTATATATGAGATTTCACTATGTCTTTCAACTTCTACAAGTATTATTTCACACTTTGAGAGCGTCTTTAGGTCTCTTTCATAAAGTATTATTTATCTGCGATCTTACCTTCTTCAAGCTGTAGCCTTCCCTTTCACTGAAAAGATTTTGAGTTTTCTAAACTCACGTTATAGGTCGTCTTGATCCCTCTTCTTTCTCTTTTCACTCAAGCTAATTTTTTATAGTAACGTAAGTAAAGAATTGAGAGTTGAAGGTTTAGAGTTGTAAGGTTGTGTCTTGTGTATATTGTGCTTGTTGTTTTTATTTTTTATGATTATAAGTGACATTTATAGTTTAAATCTCCAACCGTCTTTTTGAAAACTGCTTGTAGAATCTTCAGAGATCAATTGTTAGTTGAGTCCTGTAACCAACTCCAACTAACTAACTAACTGACGTTGTAAGTCAATTGTAACATCTTGATTTGTTTTGTATAATTCGTCTTATGTCTTTGCTTCATCTGATGTCTTCGCTTCATCTGATGACTTCGCTTCGTCTAATGACTTCGCTTCATCTAATGACTTTGCTTGAATATCATCTTGACTTGATGATTTGTGCCTCTTACATTTATCTGCACACTTAACAAACTCATCAAAATTGTGGACACACTCTTTTATTATTATTATTATTTGACTTTCATTAAAATCAATAGAATAAGTGAAGTCTCCTTGACACAACAACTTTGTCCAAAGCAGTCTCTAGTAAGTTATCTTCCTTTAACTGCTTGGCACGTATAAGGCAAGGCATTTCAGCTTTAACAATTACTCCCAACTCAGTAGACAATTTTTCTAATTGAATCTTATCTACATAGTAGCCTGGCAACGTATTACTATATACAGATAACTTATTATTCATTACAACATTGATGCATTGCAATTTGTAAACTTTAGTTATACCTTAAACTCTTTTTTTGGCAGCAATATTGGAACTTGACAACAAATGAATAATGATAAGAAAACATGTGTTAAACATGTAAATATATATTTGAGCATAAACTAATTATAGGTGTTAAACATTAACACACATGTAGATTCCTCAGTACTAATTGAGGCAGATGGAGGTTATTGCTGAGTTGATTCATTGATAGATGAGGTCGATTGTCGTTGTTAGCTAGGATCTGATTGATGTGGTTATTATTAACTAAGGACAACTTCGATACTTGCCACCTTCTTTCCTTTTTCTTCTATCGGGTGGCATTATATTGGATATCTATAAATCAAATATGAACATAAAGCATAAAGATAAGTCAAACATCAACAATACGTATAAAAACAACTCAAACATCAACAATACACATTAAAGTAACTCAAATATCAACAATATGCATAAACATAACTCAAACATCAACAATTCACATAAACATAAGTCAAACTTCAATATTCCGTATAAACATAACTCAAGCATCAACAATACACATAAACATAATTCAAAAATCAACAATTCACATCAACATAACTCAGACATAAAAAATTTACAAAAACATAAGTCAAACATCAACATTATGCATAAACATAACTCAAACATCAACATTTCTCATGAACGTAACTCAAATATCAACAATACACATAACCATAACTCAAACATCAACATTACATACAAACATAACTCAAATATCAATATTCCACATAAAAATAACTCAAACAACAAAATTCCTTATTAACATAACTCAAACATCAACAATATTTATAACCATAACTCTAACAACAACATTTCATATTAACATAACTCAAACATTAACAATACGCATAACTATAACTCAAACGTCAACAATATGCATAACCATAACTCAAACATCAACATTCTGCACTAACATAACTCAAAACATTAACAATCCGCATAAACATAAGTCAAACATCAACAATATACATAAAGTCAAACATTAACAATACGCATTATCATAAGTAAAGTATCAATATTGGGCATTAACATAACTCAAACATCAACAATACATTTTCAACAATATAAACAACACTTTTATAACTTTCAATTATTATGATCAAGATCTTGAAAATTATCATCATTAATTACATTCTGATTCGAATCTTCATCACTATTATATTTGGCCAAAGTATCATCATTAATATAGTCTTAATCTCCTTCTAGGATAAGATTGGCTTGTACTTCATCCACTTGTACTATATTGGGATTAACGTCTCTCCTATGGAATGATGATATATCGGTATCTTTTATTTGAATGGCTTAATTATTCAGCTCTGATTCAATCTCTTAATATACTTCATCACCATCTTCACTCATTAGATCATTATCCCTTCCACAAAAATCGAAGAGGTTTTAGTGTTGAAACTTTTATACATCCTTCTAATTGTTGCCCAATACAGTATTGTTAAGGTAAACAACCTGGTTCACTTGACTTGCAAGGACAAAAGGGTAATTTTCATACCATGTCTTACTAATATTGATGCTAGTAATACTGTCATTCACTTTCATGTCACTATGTCACCAGACCGTGACTCTTAAGTTTATGGAATATTTCACCAATAAGCCTCATCGCAGCTACATCATGGGTTTCCAACCTATTTATCATCCTAGGGGTTTATTATGAAAAGGATCTTCCATAAGAGATCGAACTCATTCCACATGCAGTAAATACTTATGTTATTCATACATATACTCATCAATGATTCTAAGAATATTCTAAACAACAACATAAAACCAAGACCTCCTTTGCATTCATATAAAACCCAAATACAAATACTTGTACTATTAAAGCAAAACATATGGTAGACATTAGTTAAAAGAATACTTGGACGGATGGACAACCGCAGACTACAAAGAAGAAGGATAACATTAAACTATTATCAACGCTCTTCAACACAAAATAGGACTTGCGAAAAAGACAATTTTATATTTAATATAATACACTTGTTCAATAGTTTTGTATTTATATATTTTGCATGCACCGCAATTATCTCAAGAATGTAATATACAAAATAAAGTCAATGTTAAGCAAGTGAACATTAACAAAGAATATTCTTAATTATGGTGTAGAAGATTAGGTCATATCTCCATTAAAAGAATGAAAGGGCTTGTTAATAATGATAAACTAACTAGCCTTAATTTTAATTATTTTAATACTTATATTGATTGCTTTAAACGAAAGAAAATAAATATCTTTACTAAAAGTGAAACTTGAAGCAAAGAGAATCTTGAGATTATACACAAAAATATATGAGACTATTTTCCATTCTTTATTTAAATGGTCAAAGATAGTTAATCTTATTCATATATGATCATTTAAGGTTTATGTATCTTTATCTTTTGCATAATAAGCCAGAGGCATTGGATGCCTTTGAAGTTTTCAAAGTATAAGTAAAAAATTAAAATGACCAAATAATTAAGATTGTAAGATCTAATAAGAGTTAAAAATAACACATAAAGATGGGATAACATAAGGGCTTATTTAATATGTTTAGTTAAGAGGAAGGCATTATTGCATAGTATATAATTTTAGACACACCATGTGAAAAATAAAATAGAAAAAAATTGCTACCCTTCTAGACATGGTGATAAGTATGATTAGTAATTCTAGTCTTTTTTTTAGGTAAATCAGTGAATTTATAAATAAATAAAGGTATGTACAATCAAGAGATTGACGAAGATGCCAATCTCCTATCTATAACAAAAGAAACCGAACAAGTGAGCATGGGGAAACTTATAATTGTTACCCATGACTACATAACCATAATAGCAACCTAAAACATAGGAACCCATAAGATGACCATAACGAGGATCACCTTACCAAAATTACAATAATTCCTTGCAGCAGGTTCTGTAACCTAAACTAATCAAGACTACCTTCTAACCCATAATCAGAGAGATACACAACAGGTTAGAATTCATCGCATTTCCATATCACATTGTTATCTTGTTTATAAAGAATTGCCGAAGTGCCGAGGAAGGAGAGATTCATCAACTCTCATCCAACTTCCTTTGTATATCCGATCTAGTCCTCTAGCTTACAAAACTCCAATTAGGGGTTTGAGTTGCCTAAGGATTGAATCGTTGAAGCTTGTGACACTATGCATTCTTCAAGACTTTTTGGAGATTAAGGCATTCCTGCATAATCCTCTCTTGCCTGATGCTTGCATTCAGTGTAACCTCCTAATAAGCTTACACGGCTTTACCACTTGTGTTCTTGTCTTTTTGATAAACAACCTATCTCTTAGCAAGTAACTGGGCTCGCCATTGAATTTTATTACTAACAAAGGAGTGAACCAAAACCAACAACCTACAAAACAAAAACAAACCAGAACCACAATTTACCTACTCTCAGTGTTTGACCAAAGTTACTCTATTACTTGGACAATCACTTTAGTGTTAATGCTCCCCACTTTCATAGCTGTGTCTTTGAAGGTTCTGAGGTTTCTCTCGGACCATATGTTATACAAAACAACAGATAGAAGGATGATAAATGTGTTGAGGTCAATGTTTCTGTATCTTTAAGGTTGGTTGAAGCAATATAGAATGGATTGAAGATTTAATAGGTTTGGAATTATTATCTGAAAGTAATTGAGGCAGTGTAACCACACTAGTTTTGAAAAGGAACATTCAAAGAAAAGCTGGGTAATAGATTCATTGTCCGAGGAATAGAGTGAGCAATGGTTAGGAACATAAGTATAAAGTAGCTGATCCCTTGTTTTTAGCTTAGTAAGGAAAGCTAACCATAAGATAAAGGCATACCTTGGGTTTGTACCTTTATGCCACACCAATTTATACCAAGTTACTCTCGGATAAGGAAGTCTCATCAAAGTGTATGCTGAAACATTTGTGTAAGTTTTTGTGGGGTTGGCAATCCATTCTAGGCTATCCGATTGAAACTCATTGGGTTGATATATTAATGGCTCTAGCACACGAATGGCCTTAATTGTGGCACCTTGCTAGTTCCATACGTTGTCTTTGATAACATCATCTACTTTTGCATTCATTGGAAATTCTGAACCATTAATAATTCTTAGAGTTGAGAGATCCTTTAGTATTCCTCTATAATGCCACGGTCCTGCCATAAGAAAGTTAAAACACCATTCCCCATCCTAAATCTGAATTGGTTCCCAATAGTATTCCTGACCTGAATAAGTTTCCTCCAACTCCAAGAGCTATTGTTTGTTGGTTGGGCACTCCAGAAGTGTAATTCTAATCTTCCATTCAATTTATAGAGTAAAGCTTGAAAATTGCAAAAAAATTTATTTCTTAAATAGGATTTTGTCAAGACTCATTCTTAAAACTCCTTTTAAGATATGGAATGGAATAATCAATTTTAATACACTTACATATATAGAGTTATCTTATTAGAGTAAAGATTTATTATCCTATTATAATGAAACTAAACCCAAACATAATTAACGGCTATTTTATTTGTTATAAAAAGAACTCCATGGGATTTAGATTTTACTATCCCTCAAAATCACAAAAGATAATAAAATTAAAACATGCAAGGTTTTTTTGTAGATTCTAAGTTTAGCGGGTTAGTCTTCTTATTGCTAATATTTTTAGATGCTTTAGTAGAAATGGGATAAAAAATTGCCACCCTAACTTATTAAGAAAAGATAAAAGAAATCTAATGAAAAAGGAAATAAAAAGAGGTCCTAAGCCATATAATTAAGTTTGTCCTAAACAATTTAATTAAGTTTATAAGTCGATTTATAAAATAGGGAACATATTAGAACTTTATTTTGCCTACCTAAGTGATTAGCTAAGTATAAAAAAGATTATAAAAATTTGGAAAGTTTAAAAGTATTATTGGGTGTGAGTTTAAAAAAAACTAAAAATTGAAAAAACAAATATGATTGAAGGCCTAGGAGTTTTTTTATTTTACTTACTACTAATAAAATAATTGAGTTTATATTTGAAATTTGAAATGAGGTTAAAACGTACGGATAAAGGCCTAAGATTTTATGTTTGACTTACATCTTAAAATAAAAGTAGAATATCTGGAAAGGATCTTAAGATTTAAATAAAGAAATTTCCTATAATAGATTATAGGTCTTGAAATTACACTGCCTGACGTTGGGTCTTAAGGTAAGGAATGAAATTGATATACCTAAAATGAATCTTATAGCTTTAAAATTAAATGATATTCATAGAGTTGGGTCTTAAGACTAAAAATGTAGAAAATGCTTATACCTATATGATAGGGCTTAAAATGAAATTTATATCATTAGAGTGAATCTTAGGACTTTAAAAAGAAAAAAAATGCTTAGAGTGAAGTCTTAGGTCTTCAGAAATTGATAAAATGCCTAGAATAGATCTACAGGAATCATCATAAAAGGACATGTTTGGTGACGAGTTTCTTAAATCGTCTCCAAATAGTTATCCTTTGGTGTTTTCATACATATTGATTTTTATATTTAACAAACTTTTTTGTAATATATAAATTCGAAAAAATAGTATAGAATTTACATGCAATAAATAGAGTCTTGTGACATCACATAAAATTGTCAAATCATATATTTTAAAAGATATTAACAAAAAGAGTTAATTTATGTAATAAAAATTAATATGTGTTTTTAGTTTTATAAATTTTTAAAAAGACATTATTCTTATTGTTGTTAACTAAATTTATTTTTAGACTTACAATTATTATCAATAATATTAAATTTGGTTATTAAGAATACGATACTAATATTCAATATTGATTTCCATTTTTACTATATTGCAATTATTTTTAATTACATTGTAATAAATATAATTATATATGGTAATTAATATAATGTTATATTAATGTCATTGTTAAAGGTCAAACCAAACGGTAATGGCCCACCATTTCATGACAATTTTTTGAATCGACGCCAAATGGTTTTTTTTTTAATAAATCGAAAAACATATTTTCTACTAGGTTATTAAAACCAAAATGAACCTCTCTTCATTTTTGTGTTAGCCTTCATATTTTCTCTTTGTTCACCATCCAATAAGCTTCATCCCCTCTATTGTTGTCGTTACCGTCGAAGAAACAACGTTACCTATGTTGGTATTGTTCTTCTTTTCTATTTTTAGGAACCCTCCTTCTTGTGCTCTCTTTTACTGCTACGCTTAGGAGTTTATATGAATTTTTTGTTATGCTTATGGTGTATGGGCTTTTGTTTGTGTTTGTGCTTGGAAGATGGTGAATTGTGTTTCTATGTTGGATGTGTATAGGTCGACATTTGTTTTCAACCTTCCGTGCTTATTTGAAGAAAGCCTACTAACTAATTGATGAAATGTATGTTAGAGAATGAAGGCTCCTTCTGCAACAGATGTTTATGTACATATTTACCATATGATTGTTTTTCACCAAATATCTACCATTTTATGGTATACAGATGTATCCATCAATATGACTGTATTTCAACATGTAATGAGGCTATGATTAGACATAATAATTAAAAGTGAAATGGTCAAAATCAAAAATATTAGCAAGGTATCAAAACATATATAGGTAAAAAAAATGCATAAGTCCGAATATTTCATTTAACTATGACCTGCACGTCGTAACGATAGTCAAAATAAAATAACTAGACTAGTACTGTAGCAGTGGTGAGTCTAGGTCGATCCCACAAAGGGTGTGTGTAAAGTTTATAAAATGAAATTAACTGGTGTTTAGGTCTAATAGGGGGTTTTGGATTTTGAATTAAATTAAAAAATGAAGCTAGACTAATAAAAAATTAAAGAAAACATGCAAAAAATGGTAAATACGGGGAATTCGGTAGGGACCTGGTTGTTTGGTTCAATCTCAGCTTACACCCTAGTTAAGCATATTTCATTGATTTGTTGTTCTCAAACCTCTCCTAAAAACTATTAATCATGGGTTAATAATTAACCCGAGTTTTCCCTTAGTTTTTGTTTAATCAAGATATGATCATTAATTAAACCTACCCACCAAATAACCTAGGATATGATCTCTAGATTTAATTAGGTAATAGCATTACGAATTAGGAAAACTGATTAATCAAGGCAACAACCACATACGATGCGTCATTTAACCTAGGTCATATTATTCCTAATAATTACGGACCATTAGTCGTTGCACATGAATTTCAACATAACAATTACAAATTATATCGAAATTCTAAAATGAGTATGCAATTAAACGATTCAATAAATGCATTAAAATTATCTTTTCACAATCCCAATCGGAGCATACACAAATAATCGAATAATAACAAAAATCCAATTATCCATACACAAAACCCAAATCAATTAATATAGGATAACACAATCAATTTCTAATGAGAGAAAGAAACAATATAAGTAATTAAAAAATGCTTAACTCGGGTCATCGGTGTCGATATTACCTCTGAACCAGTGTCAGATCTTAGCCTTCCATGAGTCAATTCCAAGAAAAATGCTTCAATCATATGAAAATTACCTTCCGAAACCCCTATTATCTCTTTACTGCGCAACCTCTCTTCTTCTCACTATTCACTGCACTATTCACCGATGGGACAATTAAACATCAATGGGCCACCTTCACTACTCACGGCTCTCTCTTCTCTTCCTTGATTTTGCCACTCTTCTTCTCTCTTCATGCCACTCCTCTCTTCTATTTCTATCACCACTATGTATTGATTTGACAATTAAACTCTTGGGGTTTTTTTTCCAGCCCTACTATTCACACCAAACCCCTTCTTCTGTCTTAGCCACAACATCGATATGTCCCCCTGTGTTTAACATAAACGTTTGTGTTAAATGTTGTTTGCGTTGTCGTTTTATCCTGGCATCCATGTTCCCTGGCATCTTGGTTTGCTAGCTTCTCTTCATGCGCTATCATTTTGGATAGCCTCTTTGATGCTTCTTTGATTTTTACTTTGTTGGCTACATTATGGACAGCCTTATTAGCTCCTAATGGCTTCAAAACTTCAGGCTTTAATTTTGTATTTGTATTCCATCATGAAATCTACATGTAAAATTAATAAGAACACAAAATGAGCAATTAAACATACAAAAAAAGGAATGAATTCAAATGAAATAACATATAAAAATATAGCAAAACCCATTCATATCAAACTCACTTGGGAATGGTTAATTACTTCATATAAAGAACAATTCCCATCACATTGAGTTTTCTTACTGCTACCTTTCTTAATTTTCTTTTTTTGGTACTTTTCTTGTGAATACATATATCAATAAACCAAAATTCTTTAAACCATAACACAATAGGTAAGGATGTTTAAATAGAGAATTTGGATTGTATTATAGTTATAAAATAAAAGAATAAGGTTATGGTTTAGAGGAGCTAACTAGGGATATAGAATTGGGGAGGGTTTTTAACTTAAAGCTTTGTAAACTAATGAAAGCCTCTTTTTATTATTATATCCTTTTGTATTCTTATACATGCATGTAACAATTAGGTCTTCAAATGTTCCAGGCAAGTTCTAGAGAAATATCCTAATATAAGACACTACACTTCAAAGGAAATACATATTTATTTAAGGGTTTCAATCTTTTACGGTTTAAAATCTTAAAATTTATTTGAAATCGATTCAATGTTGCACAATACCTTATTATTTGACCATCAAAATTTATAAAAATGCATACTACTAGCTAATTTAACCATTCAACATATTTTTACTCTTATTCTCAAAAGACCAAATCTTTTAGCATAAACACATTTGAATTTATTGAAATATATTTTATGAAACCATATGTATATATATAATGGACTAGCTCAAAACTAACAAGCTAATTATTAAGATAAATTAAAGTTAAATCACAATTACATAACTATTTACATTACAGGATTCTGCAAGGGATGTTTATGTATGTAGAAGCGATCATATTTTGGAGCTATAAAGGATGTTTATATAAGTTAGTTTATACCCTTGCAGCCAATCAATTGGATGCAAATTAATGTATGACATTATTTTGAATTAATGAAAAGGCTTTATTTATCTTTACGTTTTAATTTAATTAATATTTTATATTTTAATACTAAAGATAAAATCCTTGGAATAATTACTATAAAATTGAAATTATGATACGAACATAATTATGAGATTTAATTTATACGTATTATTACTAAATGTTCCTTGTTGTAGTTTCATCAAGACGCGATATTTTTGAAACAGTAAAACTAGCACACATTATGTTTCTTTCTTATGAAGAAAGTAATTGATCTCATAAATTAAAATATAGAGATACTTAAAGTAATTTGTGGGTGATTATTAGAGAATAAGTCATTGAACTGACCCAATTATGAGAATTCCAAATGGAATATTACTTATGTGCCTATGAATTATCTCATAATGATGTTTGTATAATTAATCCTCAGACTTGAGATTACTAGGTATCTAGTGTGGGAATTATTGTATATTGATGCTACTTATGAATCGTCCTAGGATAATTTAGCTAATAGTAATTAGATACAGTATGAACCATATGTGGATAGTTGAGTAAGTCAATATATGATTCATCACTCTAAAGTATTAGAGAGAATATTCTACTGTTCTTAATTAATAATCATTTATGGAATTCTCTAGCCAGAGTGAATTGCATTTGAAAAGGTGTTTTCAAATTTCAATTATAAATCAATTACTAATTAGCAAGAATGAACATGATTGGATGATAAGAGTAGACATTGTATCCATACTCTGTCCAATTAGAATATTGAATGACGAAAGGATTAAATTATACATCATAGCCATGCATGGACAGGTTAAGTCAATCACTTTGACATTCCTGATGTTTGGATAATCATGACATGTTGCTAGACGTCAATCATAATTTATGAATATGAATTGTTTAATTGTAGAATTAAAGATAAATTAAAAGGAGATTTAATTTATCTAATTCTAATTATGAATTAGAATTTTAATTTATATTCATTGCCAATTTATTAAGAACCTAATGGGTCATACATCAAAGAGCAATTTATGAAAGAAAAATCAATTTGATTAAGTTAGACTTAATTATAAAGTTTGAAAAACTTTGGGGATCAAATATAAGATATTTGATTTTATTAAAATTAAATTAATTATAATTACAATTTGATTTTAATTATAATTAAAGAAATTTAATTTTAATAGAAGACTCTTATGATTTTTCTATTTAAATGGGAAGAGCTTTTTAGAAGCTAACACTTTTTGTCTTCTTCCTCTCCAATCAGTTTGAGAATTGTTCTATGGATACCATCAGAGGCTGGACATCTGAACAGCTCGTGATTGATCAATTGGAAAAAGTTTTCAAAGATTTTTCAACAGGAAAGTAAACAAGGTACGATTTCTAAATTGTTTTATGTTTTATTCAAGTTTACCAATTATCAGGATTTGCTTAGAATCCATAAAATTTTATTTTCCACTGTGCCCGTGATTCAATCACGGTTGGATTCCAACAGTGGTATCAAAGCCTCCATTAAATTGCATAACTTGGTTTAAGTGCTTGATTGTTGTTGTTTTTGATTAAAAAATTAATTTGTTATGCTTATGTTTTTGTCTTTATCTGAAGGTATTTCAATGACTTCTATTGGAAATTGTTTCCTGTTTGTGTATATCGCGTTATGGAAATTGTTTTCCTAACTGGTCATTATTTTGATTTCTGAAAAAATTATTTTTTGAATCCCTACGGTTGTGCGATATGTTATGAACGAACAAGTTCTTGCAGTTTTCTGACTGCTTTGGGTTTTCTGGATTTTGCACTGTCTATTCTATGGTTTTTGAGATTGCATCTGATGCTTAAATAAGCATTCAAAAACAGAGTGATTTGTGTTTGCCTATGTGTTTTGTCTTCTGATTCTGAAAACCTAATTTGCATCTACGATATTGTTCTTCTGTTGGGTTTCTGAAATCCAATGTTCTGCTTGCGTTTATCTGTTGTTTTGGGTCGTCAATCTGTTTTTGCTAACTGAAGTGTGGTGACGCCAAAGAAGTCGATGGGCATTAATCGCCCATCGAATGGCGCCGCCACTAGAGAAGACGATGGGCATTAATCGCCCATCGTACGTGACATCACAAGTGACACCATGGTTGGCATCGCTTGGGCAGTCCAAGGTAGCTACAGTGGAGAAGCAGAAGGTAGCAACGATTGAGTATAAAGCAGGCGACGAGGGAAGAGGGTTGCGGTTTTGTAAAGACGTGCGTTGATGAGTTGCGATGTGGGTGTCGGTTAAGGCAAAACAAAAGGAAATAGTTACAAACATTGTGGGAGGGTTCTAGATAAGCCAACAGATTCTTCTGGAGAAGATAATGGGAATTTATGGGACATGCGCCCACTGTTCTTGAGGAGCATCTGCGGCAGACGTTGACTGGCGCGTGCACTTATTACGCTAGTCAACCTCTTTTGAACGCTCGCCAACATATGGCGCGTGGAAACACCCTCCTAACCCTCTTTTATGTCTTTTAAATGTTTTTAAACCCTTAAATCTTCAATTTAATTAATTTAATAGAGATTAAATTAATTTATACTCCTAACAAAATTGAAAAATGTTTTACTAAAATTTTGAAATTTATTTTCAAAAGTTTTTTTATTAAGAAAAGTTTTGGAATTTAATTTAATTTTTCAAAAGTTTAATTATTAAATTAAATTTATTATCAAATCAATAATTAGAATCAAGCAAAAGTTTTAAACAATTTCTTTCATAATTAGATTATGTTTAAAAGTATAAATATAATGAGATTATATTATTTTGATGAGTACTAACTTGACATTAAAACGCATCATGGATGCTAACAAGCTAACTAGACCCAACTTAAAAATAGTGCTTAGGCAAGAGAAGAAGTTGTACGATCTTGATACTCCTGCTCCATTAGAACCTTGTTCAGATGCAACTAATGAAGATTGGGAGAAATATCAACATTATATTGATGACATTGAACAAGGTACATGTATGATGTTAACTTGCGTATCTCCTGAGCTTTAGAGGTCACATAAGAACATGGATGCACCTACTATGACAATACATCTTAAGGAGTTATTTAGTACACAAAGTAGGGTGGAGAGATATCAAATCTCTAAGGCACTGTTTCAATGCAAGATGATAGAAGGATCTTCAATCAACATTCATATGATGAAGATGATTGGGTATATTGAAAAATTGGCCCAATCAGGTTTTGTCAAGGACCACAAGTTAAGCATTGATCTGGTGCTGCAGTCTTTGAGTTTGAGCTTTTCACAGTTCTTTATGAACTTTAACATGAATCAGAAGGACATGACATTGCCTGAACTGTTGAACATGCTTAAGATTGCGGAAGGGTGCCTTAAGAAGGAACTCAGTTCTCTACTTGTTGTCAGTTCTTCTAAAAGCAAGAAAAAGGGATTTAAGAAGAATACAACAAGAAACGGGAGGCTTCTACTAATGTAGTAAATCCAAAGGAGGTGTCAATAAGAAGAGTAATGACAAGGGCATATGTTTTTGTTGCGGAGTCAATGGACATTAGAAGAGGAACCGCCCATCTTATCTTACTAGCTAGAAAGATAAGAAGCTCAAAGAAGTTGTCTCTTCAGGTACGTTTATGATTGAGATCAATCTTTCTACTTATGTTCCACATTCTTAGGTATTAGATACTAGTTTTGGTTCTCATATATGTAATAACATGTAGATATAACAAGGAGTAGATCATTGAAAAAAGGTGAAGTGGACTTGCGAGTTGGCAATTAAGCAAGATTTATTGCATTAGCTGTAGGAACTTGTAGTTTAACTTTGCCTTCTGACCTTGTTTTAGAACTTGATAATTGTTATTATGTTCCTGTTATTACAATAAACATCATTTCTATTTCTTATTTGGATTTGAATGGATTTGTCTTTATAATTAAGGATAACAGTTATTCTTTTTATAAAGATGATGTTTATTATGGATCTGAATTGCTTACAAATGGTTTGTATGAGTTAGATCCTGAAAGGCCAATTCTTAACATAAATAGTAAGAAAAGAAAAATAAGTAATCAAACTCCATCTTATTTATGGCATTATAGGTTAGGTCATATCAATGAAACTAGAATAACAAAATTACATAAATAACGATATTTGGATCCTTTTGATTATGAATTATATCAAACTCGTGAATCTTGTTTACTAGAAAAGATGACCAAACTACTCTTTAAGGGAAAGGGACAACATGCTAGTGAGTTATTAGAATTAATATATTTAGATGTATGTGGGCCTGGGTCCACAAACACTAGAGGTGGATTCTCGTATTTCATTATATTTACAGATGACCATTCTAGATGTAGTTATGTGTACTTTCATCATAAAAGTTTGAATCATTTGAAAAGTTCAAAGAATTTAGACTAGAGGTAGAGAAACAAACTAGGAAAAGTATTAAAACACTTAGAACAGATCGAGGTAGTGAATACTTAGACCACGAGTTTCTTGGTTACTTAAAAGAGAATGGGATTCTCTCACAATAGTCTCCTTCTACAACTCCACGACATAATGGAGTTTCTGATAGGAGAAATCGTACATTATTAGACATGGTACGTTCTATGATGAGTCATGCAGTCCTTTCTATGTCCTTTTGGGGATACGCAATTGAAATCACAGTATATTTTCTAAATAGAGTTCCATCTAAATCGGTTGATAAGACACCATATGAGATATAGACTAGTAGAAGACCTGGATTATCACACCTAAAGATTTGGAGATGTGAAGCTTATGTTAAGCATACTATATCAGATAAGCTTCAAGCTAAATAAGATAAATGCAAATTTGTGGGACATCCAAAAGAGAGTTTTGTTATCAATTCTATCATCCTATTAAGCAAAAGATGTTTGTCTCAAGACATGCTACATTCTTAGAAAGAGAATTTATTCTCAAAGAAAGTAGTGGGAGTGAGGTTGAACTTAAAGAAGTTCAAGAGCCACAAATTCACATCTAATTGGAACAAGAACCTCAAATTAATACATATGATGTACAACTGAGAGTTCAAGAGACACATAGTCCACGATGAACTAGTAGGATATATTGTCCTCCCACTAGATTAGATCTACATATTAAGAAAGGAAAGGATAACGTATCACTCATACATGATGAGCCTACTACTTTTGAAGAAGCAATGTCTAACGTTGATTCTTTAAAATGGCAAGAAGTTATGAGATTTGAATTAGAATCAATGTAAACTAACCAAGTATGGAATTTGGTTAATACACCTAATGGTATTGTACCTATTGGTTGCAACTGGGTTTTTAAGAGAAAAACTGACATGGATGATAATGTGCATACGTAAAAAGCAAGGTAGTGGCTAAAGGTTACAAACAAAAACAAGGAGTTGATTTTGATAAAACCTTTTCGCCAGTAGCTATGCTAAAATCCATTGGGATCTTGTTAGCCATAACAGCATATTATGATTATGAAATCTGGCAGATGGATGTCAAAACTGCATTTTTTAATGGAAATTTATAGGAAGATGTGTATATGATACAACCTGAAGGTTTTGAATCCAAGAGATTTCCTAATCAAGTACGTAAGTTGCAAAGGTCCATTTATGGACTTAAGCAGGTGTCACGGAGTTGGAACATCCATTTTAGTGAGATAGTCAAAGAGTTTGATTTTATCAAAAATATGGATGAACCATATGTCTATTAGAAGGTTAGTGGGAGTGCAGTTGTTTTCTTAGTACTATATGTAGATGACATATTGCTAATTGGAAATGACATACCTATGCTACAGTCTGTAAAGACCTGGTTATCAAGGAACTTCTCTATAAAGGATATAGGAGAAGCAGCCTATATTCTGGTAATAAAGATCTATAGAGATAGATAAAAAAAGGTTGCGTGGATTGTCCCAATCCACGTGCATAGATAAAGTGCTAAAGAGGTTTAGCATGGAGAATTCCAAAAGGGGATTCTTACCTATATCACATGGGATTTCTCTCACACAGAGTATATGTCCAAATACATGAGAGGAGAGAGATAAAATAGATTATATTCCATATGCTTCGACAATTGGATCAATCATGTATACGATGCTATGTACTAGACTAGATGTTTCTTATGCTTTGAGCATAACAAGAAGGTTTCGGTCTAATCCTAGTGAGGGTCACTAAACGGCTGTGAAAAATATCTTAAAGTACTTGAGAAGAACTAAAGATGTTTTCTTGGTCTATGGAGGAGATGAACTAAGAGTTCAAGGATATTCAGATACTAGTTTCCAATCAGATCATGATGATAGTAGATCACAGTCAGGGTACATCTTCATTCTAAATGGTGGTCTAGTAAGTTGGAAGAGTTTCAAACAACCAACCATTCCAGATGCAACGACCGAAGCAGAGTATATTTTAGTGTCAAACGTAGTAAAGGAAGCAGTTTGGATTAAGAAGTTCATTACTAAACTTGGAATGGTTCCTAGCATTGTTGAGCCCATAGTATTGTATTGTGATAACAACAGTGCTATTGCACAAACAAAGAAACCTAGGTCTCATCAACGATCCAAACATGTATTCAGGAAGTTTCACTTGATTAGGGAGATAGTAAAGCAGAAAGATATAGCATTGGAGCGAGTTCCCACTGAAGAGAATCTAACAGTTATCGACATATGGATGGATATGGTATTAGATTCATAGGGGATTGGCTTTAATGCAAGTGGGAGAATGTTAGTTTATGCCCTTACAGCCAATTAATTGGATGCAAATTAATGTATGACATTATTTTGAATTAATGAAAATGCTTTATTTATCTTTATGTATTAATTTAATTAATATTTTATATTTTAATACTAAAGATAAAATCCTTGGAATAATTACTGTGTAATTGAAATTATGATGAGATCATAATTATGAGATTCAATTTACACTTATGTATTATTCCTAAATGTTCCTAGTTGTAGTTTCATCAAGACAAGATATTGTTGAAATAGTAAAACTAGCACGCATTATGTTTCTTTTTTATGAAGAAAGTAATTGATCTCATAAATTATAGTATAGAGATACTTAAACTGATGTGTGGGTGATTATTAAAGAATAAGTCACCGAACTGACCCAATTATGAGAATTCTGGATGGAATATTACTTATGTGTCTATGGATGATCTCATAATGATAGTTGTATAATTGATCCTCATACTTGAGATTACTAAGGTATCTAGTGTGGGAATTATTGTGTTTTGATGCTACTTATGAATCGTCCTAGAATAATCCGGTCAGTAGTAAATAGATACAATATGAACCATATGTAGATAGTTGAGTAAGCCAATATAGGATTCGTCAATCTAAAATAATTAGAGAGAATATTATACTATTCTTAATTAATAATGATTTATAGAATTCTCTAGCTAGAGTGAATTGACATTTGAAAAGGTGTTTTCAAATTTCAATTATAAATCAATTACTAATTAGCAAGAACGAACATGATTAGATGATAAGAGTAGACATTGTATCCATACTCTGACCAATTAGAATATTGAATGACGAAAGGATTAAATTATACTTCATAGCCATGCATGGATAGGTTAAGTCAATCACTTTAACATTCCTGATATTTGGGTAATCATGACATGTTGCTAGATGTCAATCATGATTTATGATTATGAATTGATAATTAGAGAATTAAAGATAAATTAAAATAAGTTTTAATTTATCTAATTATAATTGTGAATTACAATTATAATTACTAATCATTGCCAATTTATTAGAAACCTAATGGGTCACACATCAAAGAGCAATTTATGAAAGAAAAATCAATTTAATTAAGTTGGACTTAATTATAAAGTTCGAAAAACTTTGAAGATCAAATATGAGATATTTGATTTTATTAAAATTAAATTAATTAGAATTAGAATTTGATTTTAATTATGATTAAAGAAATTTAATTTTAATAAAAGACTCTTATGATTTTTCTATTTAAATAGGAGGAGCTTTTTAGAAGCTAGCACTTTTTGTCTTCTTCCTCTCAAATCAGTTTGAGAATTGCCTTATGGATGCCATCAGAGGTTAAACATCTAAACAACTCGTGATTGATTAATTGGAAAAAGTTTTCAAAGATTTTTCAACAAGAAAGCGAACAAGGTACGATTTTTAAATTGTTTTATGTTTTATTCAAGTTTATTCAATTATCGGGATCTGATTGGAATCCGTAAAAAAAATTTTCCACTGCACCCATGATTCGATCACGGTTGGATTCCAACAATACATCCCCTAAACATAGTACATGCACACTTAACATTCTCAACCTTATCATATGAAGTAGTCACACTTGATAGATCACAAAATTAACATTGCTAGAATTTTTAACATTCAAATAACAAGTCTTCTATTGACTTTTGATAATAAAATTGTTAACATTAACTCATCGCAGAATGTCAACTTAGCAACTAGTTTCTGATGGTGGAATGAGCTTCGCTGGGAGGAATGTGACAAAATTCTCCCAAATAAAGAAAAAATCAATGCTTAGCAAATCTCTTCATCAAACACTAATCACCCCTTGACTTCCATGGCCGATCTTCTTCTTTAGGGCTTTTAGTGTCATTCAATCTCCCTCTCTTTCTTTATTATCTGTATGTTATTTTCTGTTAGGAAGCTATTATACGAACATCTGATTTTATATACTGTATGTTATGTTAAGCTTCCTCAAATCTTTAAGAGAATAAAGATGGAAATGGAGGCAGTTGCAATGTCCTGATGGTCTGTACAAGATTAAGGAAATCGGTTGTTTTGGAACAATGATTGACTGTAAAAACTATATTAGTTCATTTTGATAATGATGGAGTTTATCAATCAAGTATGCATGTGTTCAAATTTGGGTTCCTAATACCATGTGATTTAGCTTTTATTGTTCAATACTGTTTGCTCATTCGGTGAAATGTATAATACGTGCAGTTCATCTAATACCATCATCCATACTTCATCTAGGAAATCGTTCACTATATCTTCTGCAAATTTAGTTAAAGCAAAGAAGTTATTGGAAAAGGGTGTCAATCCACCAAACCCTAATGAAAGATCTTTAGCTATTTCAATTGATGGCTTGGAACGTACAAGGAGGCTTCTTGGGAATCCAGACATTGAAAACCCCTTTACCATTTCTACTGACTCTAATATCATATAGAATCTAAAAAAATAATTATTTCTTTTCCTTTTCAATGGAATATTAGGTATGAAACTTCATTTATTATTTTATTTGTAAGAATTGTTAAACTTCTGATTAACATCTTGTAGTACTTATATACCATATATCATTATATTATATTGCTTACGATATTTCAATATTTATATATCTTATTATTTTATTTTCAATAAATATTAATGATTAAGAATAGTAGTAAACTTAAATTTATGATATTTCGATCTTATTAACATTAAAATTTTAGGTATGTTTATCTTTTTATGTCCAAAAATGATTTACTTTTCAAATTTTAAATTACCTACCATGCATGTAGTTTTCAAAAATATGTTTAAAACTTTAAAAACATTTTACAATTTTTAGATGCTCCATTCTATTTTCATGAAATTTTTGTATGAACAGAGGTTTAGTAATATGTACAATAGGCATCATTAAAGAATCATTTGTGTATAAATCCATAGATTTAAACAAATTTATATAGTTTAAATGCATTATCAATTTAAACAAATTTATAAAGAAGGCAAATGAAAATATATAAAAAAAATCATATAAATGTCAATTATAATTAACCTTAGGATTATTAAGCACACTTATTACTAAAAAAATTCTTTTTAACATTATTATTTTTAAGAATACTATCATGCACAAAAATTTATCAAAATTCTCCTAAGAAATACATATGATATAAAATCTTTACTCTTAACTTTTGGCTATGATTTGCAATTTTGTCACCAAAAGTAGACTTTTAGCAACAGTTAACGTGAATTGTGGCAAAAGGCTCCAGAACTGGTGACGAATTCAACATGCGGTCACTAAATGTTGATCCTTTTGCGACGATTAGCAAAAATCATTGCAAAATATATTTATTAAGCGACGAGTATATAAAACATCACAAAAACTTTAACTTTTTATGATGAATCGAGAATTTGTTGTTTGTCACAAAAAGCTTACTTTTAGTAACATTTTTTAAATTGTCGCCAAAGGTTTGTTTTGTTGTAGTGACCCCCAAAATTGTAGATTTCTACATAATGGGTGGATTTGGTTGGACAATGCATGTGGGTGCTTTCCGAGGAGTTTAGAGACGAAGTTTTCACCGCCATGGTCATAGTGATAAGTGGAAGGAGTTGAAGATGGAAAGCAACTAAAGAACAACCATACTTTCTATTAAAAAAAGTATGAACATAAGACAAATTTTAACCCCTTTTACAAAAGGGGGCTCTGATATCATATTAAAATAGAAGAGAAAGAGACGAAGGAATTCTTATTTCACTGTATGTCTTAATGATTAAAAGGAAAGGTATTTATAAACGCTGTAGTTATATAATTTAAGAGACATAGTAGATGAAAGCAAAATGATGGTTAAAAACCACAGTAAAAGGAGAGACGAGAACGACGGGGAGACGAGAGCACCAAGTGATAAAAACAATAGCAAACGAGATTTAAGTAGGGTTGGTTCACATAGGGAATGTTAATAGGAATGAGAATGAATATAGTGAGGAATGAAAATGGATATTATCATTATAATTATGATGGTTGGTTAAAAAGAAGGAATGATTATATTATTATTGATAGTGGTTGGTTTGTAAAATGTATTAAGAAATAATTTTTAATTAATTACAATATTTTAATTAATGAATAATTATATTTTAATTAACTTCTTAAATTTTAATTAATTATTATTATTTATTATAATTAATTATATTGTAATTAATTAATTACAATATTTTAATTAATGAATAAATTGTATTTTAATTAACTATATTGTAATTGATTAATTATAATATAACTAATTAAATAATTACAATTAATTAATTATAATTTAATTAATTAATTACAATTAATTATATTATTTTAATTAATTACATTTTAATTAATTAATTACAATATTTTAATTAATGAATTATAATTAATGAATTATATTATTTTAATTAATTATATTTTAGTTAATGGGTTTGGGAAGGGGTTAATTATTTAATTTCTCAAACTATAAATGTATCAAGTAATGATTTCCACTCCTCTCCATTATGAAGGGTATGGACTAATACCCAAAAAGTAGGAATAAAATCACTATTCATTCAATTATAATTCCTTACCAAGCATGTGGTTTTCATTCCTTACCCATGCCCTCCTTCCCATACCTATTAACCAAGCAAACCTTTAAGGTAGGTTTGAGTTTGGTTTCACTTCTGTTTTTCTATTGTGGTTTTCAGTTTTGTTTTCTATTTTCTATTTTTGTTTTTTAAAAAACAAAAACCTATTTGGCTAAGATTTGTAATATAAAAATAAAAAAAAACTTGTTTGGTTGAGATTAGTAATTAAAAGCAAAAACAAAAACATATTTGGTTTTATCAACCTTTTTCTATTTTTAAATTATACTCTTATATTAATAATTTTATATCATACATTATATTTTTAAATTAATTAATTATCTTACGGTTAAAATTTAAGTACATGCAAATTAAATGTAATTAAAAATTACACATTAATTGTATATAATAAAAATATACAAATTAGAACATTAAATCAATAAAAATATTCATCATGTTATAATTCTTGAAAACATAATAGTACTATCACTTACAAAAAGAAACATAAATCAATTAGAAATAATGTAATCACTCCACATTTGCCTAGCAATTTCATCTTACTTCCAAGACACACCTCGAAGTTGTGTTGGAGTGATATTATAGTCCAGTTGAGAACTTGCATCTTCATTTTCACTTTCCTTAATTTATTCTTCATTTTCGGTACAACTGTCAAATAACTCATCACTTTGTCCATACATTTTAATATAATTGTGTATAACACAACAAGCAATAATAATGTATTTTTTTTCTTCATATCATAACTTGACATGTTTTTAAGTATAGGAAATCTTGCTTTTAGGACGCCAAAACATCTTTCAATAACATTTCTTAATGAAGAATGCCTGTAGTTAAACAATTCCTGTGGACCTTAAAGTCTTCCTCTACCTCTATAATTTCACAAATGATATCTTTCACCTCGATATAGTGAAAGAAATCTAGGCATATTAGTGTAGCCCGAGTCAACCAAATAGTACTTACCTAACATAGAAAGAACTTGATATTAACAAAAAGATATTAAAAATGAATCATAATTACTATATTTATTTAAAATAATATAATACCTTGTGGATGCATAGGAAATTGATTCACTAGATTTGTCACTGTTTCTAAAAGAACTGGAGAGTCATTTGCAATACCTTCCCATACAACCATTACATATGTAAAGCACATGTCAAATGAGCAACAACACACAATATTTTGGGTTAGATTAATTCTTTTTCCCCTGTATGGTATTTGTTCATCAGTCAAAACAAGTGCATCAATATGTGTACCATCTATTGCTCCTATACAATCCTAAAAATTAAAATATATTAAAATAATTTTAATCAACATAATTAAAGTAGTAATTGAATATAAGAATGTACTTAAAAATATAGGAAGAATTTTGAATTATTTTGAATCTCAAGAGGTTTATTAGTAAAAGATGGTGGAGTAATGACTCTTTTTGCAAGACGATTAACTGCATATAAGACTTTTCAAAAGTACTTCGAAATTGTCCAAGTCGAATGTTGAAAGCATTCTGCGTTGACTCTAGTTTTCTCACTATGCCCTATAGTCATCAAGAAAATTGCTACTTGTTCCTCCATAGTCAAATGATTTGTTGCCTTTAAGCCTCCTAAACTCTTCAACTCATCACATAAGCTCAAGAAAATTATCTTTCTTATTCTTAAGTTTTCATAAATCCTTGTAGGATTCCCATTTAAAAGTTCTAATATCTAATCATGACCTGGTATCGCAAAAGTTCTACATGGTTGTTTTTGTAAATGAAAATATTTATTCTCTCTCCCAGCTACAGAAATAATGATTACCTTCTTCCGTTCATCATTAGAATCTTATTTGAAATTTGATAAGAAATCCATGTATCCATAATGCCAACATTAAATAATTAATAAAATATTCAATCAAGTATATTTAATCAAATATAGAAAAAATATTCATACAAAATATAGAAGTAAAATTAAGTCAGATATTCATATAAAGCGCAAACTTAAAATGTTCAAAATATAGAATAGTGCTTAATATAAAAGTGTCAAATCAATAAAAATTCGATATGCAATAAAATGAAAATATAACTAAAGTGATATGATCCAATCCAACTTCCTTGTTTGTGTCATCTTCAAAAAAATATCCCTATAAAGTGGAGAATCATGTAAAGCCTTCACAATTCTTCCTTTTTGATTGTTCACTAAGTATAAGTAAGGCTTCTTTTACAATGTTAGCATGTGTCTTCTTTGCCTTTTTGTTCTTAGGAGACTTCTTTCTCTTAGACGGAGAACATTTATCTTAATCTTCTTTTCCATTATACGAGTAATCTTCATCAACATCATTTCCATGTTCCTCTTCTGTATTATTTGATGGAGATTTAGTTGATGGATGTGCATGCACACCAGTTGCAGTAGTATCTCCAAAAATATGACACAAGTCTAAAAATTCCTTACATCCTTTTTATTGAATCTGTGAGCAATTTTGTGGACCTATAATGATGAAAAAGATATAAGAAAATGAATATTATATAATATGATATATTAATAAAACAAAAGAGATATTTTACCTTAAATGGATTTTCCCAACATTCGTTTATAGCATTAACTTCACCAGTAAAAGAGTTGTAACCGATTCCAGTTTCTTTGAGTATGTTCTTGAAATTCTTCAATCTAGCCCTTAATCCATTATACTTATTCTTCAATTGAATATCAATGTACTCCTTATTGAATTTTGTTTGAAGCCCTGCTTTAATATTCTTCCAACCAGATTTGGAAAAGGTAGTAGTTGTTCGATTTCCCTTCTTCACTTCTTCAACCATCAAGGAGATTAAATACATCTCTATAATATCATTCCATACCCCATATTTTTCATTTACTTCCATACAATCATTGTAATCATTCATATTGTTCAAGCCTTCCATCACTAAATGTAATAACATATAAGTGATATCAATCACAACAATTTCTATAAAGTATTAAATGCTAAACATGGTTCAAAATAAACATGTGAAAACCATAACAATTTCTAAAAAATATTTAGTGTTCAAACTTTTACATAAATTAGATTTTCACTATATGTGAATTTCAAGTAATAAGCCACTTCAATAGGATTCATAAGCAAAGGTTTGAGAAGCAATGGTAAAAATGGAAAATTTTTGAACACAACACAAGATTGATAGAAAAAGATGGACTTTAGTGTGCTACAACACCAACATTTTCAACTATTGTAAGACAACTTTGTCAACATGTATTAATGTGTTATCAGTGTTTTCAGGTAATGGTCAATTGTTAGACATCTTTGTCAACATGCATTAACGTGTTAGAAGCCTCTACATGCCACGAATATAGGTTGATTGCAACTAGGCAATAAATGAAGTGAATGTAGCCTCATATGCCACAATAAATGACTTGAAGTCCAAGACAAGAAGACAACGTTGAGCCTGCAGCCACAATAAATGACGTGAAGAAAAAAAGACAAGAAGCCTCGCATGCCATATTAAATGACGTGAAGTCCAAGAACAAATTAGCTGCAAAGACGTGAGGAAGAAGAAAACAGCTATAGCTGTCTCAACTTTAAAATAACGTGAGGATCAAGAAAACAGAGCCTTTGGTTTTAATAACGTTCTTTCATGGGTTGTTCTGTGTTGGTTCTTTATAAAGGATTAGTTTTCCACAAAAAGACGAAGTTTTCGTTATATTTAATAGAGGGGGTGAAGCAAAAACTGAAGAACTGAAACACATTGAGGAAGAATGAGAGTGCAACATCTTCTTTATCAACCCAAAAAAATGCAAAAACTTATGGTCAAAGTAGAAGTTCTACAAGGTTGTTTTTAGTAAGTATGGTTACATCTATATTACTGTTATTTTATTCATATTTCTCTTCCTTTTTACATATCTGTGTTGGTTCATATCTCTCTTCCATCATGCCTAGTTTCTCTATTTTGTTACAATATACTCAGTTTAGAGTAACACACAGAGAAAACAAGAAAGTAGTGTTGATAGTCGCAAGAAGTATGATGAGTCTGATGTTATGGATAAGAGAGAGAAGAGAAATCACGGACGCAATGGATAGATATGAAAACAAACCTGGAGATATTGAAGATGCAGAAATATTGAAGATGCAGAAGACAAAGTTGGCGCAGAGGAGAGAAAGAATATGATTTGTTTTTGTGAAAAAAGCGTTTCAAAATAGATGAAAACCTGTTTTCAAAAATCACGAAAACTTTATTTTTATGTTTTTGTAAAGTAGTTGTCGTTTTTTTATTTTTAAAAATGAAATATACAAACATATTTAACCAAACCCGATTTTAATGGTCTTTTTTTAATTTACAAAAACCGCAACAAGAAAACTTAAAAAAAAAACAAAAACAAACAGCCCCTTAATATTATGATGGATTCAAATTTTAGATTGGATGAGATTAGATTTGTCATGCCTAAATAGAAAGCAGGCTAAATTATTAATGAATCGAGCTTGATACTGTGAAACATAGCACAATTGATGCCACACTCCTCGTGTACTTAAAATCACAAAACATCATCAGAACAGCCATATTCTGAATTCTGATAATTGATTGATTGTAAAGGACAATATGATTGAGAGATGATAATGATGATGGAAAGAGAAAATTTTGTGTTAACATGAGAAAACACAGCCAAGGGTTGCTTAAAGTATAACATACTTTCCGCAATTAGGTGTACGTTTGATATGACTTCCGTAGATCATTTTCCAAAAGAAAAAGGAAGATATAAATTAAATACGAAACTAGGCTAAAGTAGAAGACTTAAGGGGTTAAGAACTGTTAGGCCCTATTGTTGGGGATAAACCAATAAACTACTAGGGAAAAGATAATTTCTTATGCTTAATTGCTGTTCACTTTGACATTATCGTGAGCCCTAATTTAAAAAGAGGTAAGATTGACTTTGAAAGTAAGTAAGAAAAAGTACATTATATATATTTAAGATATTTAGGTTCCATCAGCTTTACTGATAAGAATTTGGTAGTCTTAAAATTGGAGTTTTGGTGTGACCCTATAATATGTTTGTTATTGTTGGGGAAAGCAGATCACACAGTGGAAGCAATATAACAACCAGGACTAAATCATATTTCCCTACTACCAATAAAATGGAATATCTCAAAACAGCCAACCAAGCACAATATCACAATAATAACAATAATAAAACTGATATAAAAAAACATCGCAGAGGCATTAAGATTTTTAACGTGGAAAACCCTACTGGGAAAAACCACAGGACCTAGTTCAGTCAAAAACTCCACTATATTAATAATGGGTACACGTAGTTATCACCAACAGGTGGATAAACATCATAGAATCAACAATACATATTCCAAATACACATTTTATAGTCTAACTGGATTGGAAGGATCCCATCGAAAAAATGACCAATCTTAAAATCTAAATTGGTATATATGTAGAGCGCGTTGAAAGGAAATTGTAGCCAAAATTTTATCTTCATTAGACTCCGTTTGACCGAACAAGGCTTCAAAGGCGCTACACTTCTCTTTTGGCTCTCAAAATTCAAAACTACCAAAACAATAATTTTCTCTCTCCTCCTCTCTTGATTGTGTCAGTTTCCCGCTTCAAGAGAAAAACAAAGGTTTTCTTGTTTCGTTGGTCAAACTACTAATGGGAGTCAAAATAGTTGTTGGGTCATGGGCCACACAATTGGGGAAAATTATTTTTATCCCAACATCTCCCCCTTCACCTCAAAAGAAACTAGCTTCTTGTTTATAAAACAAGAGCTTATTTCTCGACACTGACTTAGTCAGCATATCTACATCATTATCATCAATGTGAACTTTCTCAAGGAATAACACCTTACACCCCAACACATCTCGAATCCAATGGTACCTCCATCAATTTGTCTGGATCGAGTATTAAATGTGGAATTCTTACTGAGGACAATAGCAATCTGGCTGTGACAATAAACCACATATTTATCTTGCTTCATGCCTAACTTTTGTAAGAATTACTGTAACCAAAGAGCTTCCTTACAAGACTCGGTAACTAAGATGTACTTTGCTAGGCAATACATATCTACAGCTTACTCTACCATGACATTGCTCCCTCTGTAAAAATCATCAATTATCAAGATGTGGACCTCCTATAATTAATATCACCTGCCATGTCAGCATCTGTATATCCATCTAACATGGTCTTCCCATTTCCAAAGCAAAGACACAACCTGGAAGTACTGTGAGATACTTGAGAATCCACTTAACTTCATTCCAATGTTGTTTACTAGGGTTGGAGAGAAACTAACTGACCACCCCAACTGTATGAGTTATATATAGCTTGGTATACTTCTCTTGATATAACCAAAGCTTCCCATATTGCCTATCATTAGAAATCTTCATCCCAAGAATCTGTCTAGTTGAACATAAATCCTTCATTGCAAAGGATTTGCTCAACTCCTTTTTTAACCTATTAATCTTCTCAGTATCATGGCCAACGATCAACATATCATTGACACAAAGCAAGATAATGATGAAATCAACATCAAGAAAATTCTTTACAAATACACAATGATCGGCTATAGTCCTTTGATACCCTTGGTCTGCCATAAATGAGTCAAACTTCTTGTACCACTACCTCAGAGCTTGTTTCAACCATAAACTCTTGTTGAGACAACATACAAGGTTCTCTTTGCCTTTCTCTTTAAATCCCTTTGGCTGCTACATATAAATTTTTTCTTTCAAATCACCATGTAAAAAGGTTGTCTTTACATCAAGTTGCTCAATTTCTAGGTTCAAGTTAGCTGCTATACCAAGAAGAACTCAAATATCTTTACCACAGGGGATAATATCTCTTCAAAGTCTACACCTTTTTATTGACTGAAACCTTTCATAACCAATCTGTCCTTATATCTCGGTGGTGAGCTATTTTCATGCATCTTCAGTTTATACACCCACTTGTTCTTGAGTATCCTCTTGCCATTTAGCAACTTCACTAGATCATCAGTGTAACACCCCATTACCCTAGGGTACGCACCGGAACGCCCGTAGGTCATTCCGACACATATCCTACGATAAGGGAGCGCTACGTGCACTCACTACAGTACTCCACATGGAATCATATCAATAATTATAAATCACAAGATTTTTAAAACCAAATCCTTCCTCTTTTCATTACTCAAAATCAACAATTTATACATCAAATGTACAGTCTGTACATATAAAAACCCTAATACAGATACTATGAAAGAGGAAGAAATACATCAAC
>JAOQMS010050373.1:0-29924 GCA_027563885.1 Erythroxylum longipes | reverse complement strand
TCACAATAGCATTTTGTAATAATTGGTCTCACGATAGGCGAGCACACAATTACACAAAATGAATGACAAGAGTCCAATAACACATCTCAAGATTACCCCATAGGTTTCAGTTAGCACCACAATTACAAAATTAACCATAGTAATCAGATAATCTAACATTATATGCATAAACTACATCCAAAATTAATTTTGGTGCACAACTATACTACCAATGAGAGTACATAAGACCCTACAAGCCCAAAATATACCAGAAACAAGTACAAAAATTTTCAAGATAAAATTCGGAGAGTACGTTATATATTTATCAAATTTAAAATTCGGGAAAAATAAAATAAATGTTTCTATTATCCAAAAAAATCCAGAAAATACAATAAATTAGAACTGAGCAAATGGAACAATCTGGCAAAATTTAGGAAAAAATGGCCAAGGGAGGAGGCCACACGTGCCACGGCCGAGCATGGGGAAAGACGCAGCTGGGTCGGGCTATGTCTTACTCACCCGGAAAACTGGTATTCGAGTCGTCTGACCCATTTCGGAAAATGCCCATATCTCCCTCAATTTGATCGATTTTCAATGAAATTGGTGTCATTAGACTCAGAATTTAACGATCTATCAAATCCCTCAATCAATTTCACGAAAAATCTAATGGAAAAAATTCGAAGAAATTCAAAAGGAACGTTTATAGCTTGTGTTTTTTAGGGTTCAGAGTTTTAAACCAAATAACAGAAGATACACACGTTTTTTTGACACAAACCGAAACAAATCAACAATAACAAAAGGCTTCACAGAAAATAAATTAACAAAACCAAAAAAAATCCCAACAAAGAATTCATCATTTGAAACTCGAAAAATTACCCAAAAAATTAGCAGTCACAATTAGGGTTATTAGGCTCTGATACCTATTGAAAGAATAATTGAACGAAATTATTGATTAATATCATAATTAATCAATTCAATTAGTCTAACCATATGATTGCAACATGCTAGATTTAATAATTGGATGGACAAATACCTGGAAACTGAGAAGCAATTGAGTCCATTGTTGTTTTCTGTGAAGCGGAGCGACAGAGATGCAAAGGATTAACTACTGCTATTCCAAACCTTGAAAGACGCACGTACAGTTCTCAATGGGGCGACTGTATTTAAGGTTGGCAAGCAATAGGACCTCCTATGCACTATAAATATGGGTCAAACCTACCTATTATAGCAAACCCATGAGTCCAATGATACATATGAAATTTGACATCTAATTAATTAGGGTTTGTACAAAATCATGTTTATTATGCTAGGTCACATAATTAATGATAAAATTCTATCATGCTTAACATGGGTTCCCAGTCTTGAGCTTGAAGTGCTATATTGACCATGAAATGAATGCGTCACCATACCAATTTAGAGAAAATGCAAGTAAAGAATAAATGGTTCTGATCTTCCTCAAGCTCTCGACATAATTCACAGATTAAGTCATAATGGGCAAACCAATTATTTTTCGTCGATAACCTGCTTTTTATCACTAGCCATATGATGAGGGAAGCTTTCGGGATGAGAGTATTTTTCCAGAGGAGAGAATGACAAGCAGCTACTAGTGATCCACTATTGAGGATGGCATGGCAGGAGGCATTCGTAAAACAACCCTTCATGTTAGGGGTCCAAATAATAGTATCATTACTGCCAGCTTGGGAGGTCAGGAAGATGGACAACAAACGCTTTGACACCCACGAAAATCACCAAACTAGTTTCCATGAGAGATGATGGCTGAGGTTGTAGCGTGAATAGGCAAACTTATTCGCAACTGACGTAGCTTAGGATAGAGAAAGAGTGGACTAATATTTGTCCAGTTATGACGCCACAGAGACGTGTTTTCACCATTCCCTATCAGGAGCTTAATGAAGGGATAGATAAAACTCCTGGGCTGCAATAATTGGTTAACAATCAAAGAATGTTAAGGAGAGGGAGATAATTGCCAGAAACTCATATTACGAAAATGAACTTCATGTACCCACTTTACCCACAGTGCCCCTTTATTAGTGAATATATGCCAAATTTTTTTGCATAACAACACCTTCTGTGTATTGGAGACAGAAATAATACCTAAGCCACCATGTTTTTTGGTAATGTGAGTTCACTCCATTGGACCCGTCCTCTCTTAGCATTCTCAGTCTTACCTGACCAAAGAACAGCTTAAATATCCTATCTATCTCCTTGGTTACCCTTTTTGGCCAGACAATATTAGTTGACCAATGTAAGTGCATGCTACTTAGGATGGAAATAAGGTAATCTGGCCGTATAGGATACGTAGTGATTTTCCATACATTAATCTTACCTTTGAGCTTTTCAAAGTAAAGGAATGCAATCATAAAACTTCAGTTTAGCTACAATTATAGGGACTCCTAAGTATATGAAACAAGGAGGGTGACGACTCATACCAAGCATATGACTGAGAGCCTCCTTGTTACTCACATCCAAAGATAAGTATAAATGACTCTTCTTTGAGTTTATCTTTAGACCCGACCATTTAGAGAATGTCTCCAAGGTCTGAAGCATCAAATTGATGGAGGAAGGATCTGCTCCACTTAGAAGTACAAGATCGTCCACAAATAAAAGATGAATGAGCCGATTTCTAGCACAACGATGATGGAATGTAAAGCTGCCATTAGAGGCAATGAGTTTATTTAACAATCTAGACAAACCCTCCATTGCTATGGTAAAGTGGTAGGGGGATAAGGGGTCCCCATGCCTAATCCCTCTTACAATTCGAAAGGGAGTAGATGATAGTCCATTAATGAGAACGCTCATGGAAGCTGTAGAGATGCAAACCATAATCCATCTTGCAAAAGTATCAGGAAATCCCATAATGTTCAAATAAATTTGGATGAAGCTCCAACTTAGAGTGTCGAAGGCTTTTAAAAAATCAATCTTAATCAGGCAGTTATTGATGCGTTTAGATGAATCGTATTCACTAATCAGCTCTTGAAGAAGCATGATATTGTATCCAATATTCCTCTCTGGAATGAAAGCGCTCTGGGTAACATGAATAACTTCCTAAGCATCTTTTTTAATCTCTCAGTAAGAAATTTAGTGATGACTTTGTAGAGTATTTTACAACCAGAGATCGGTCGATAATTTGTTAAATAAGAAGGCTTGTTTTTCTTGGGTACTAAACAGATGTACGTGTGATTTACCTCCTGGAGCATCTTTAACGAAGAGAAAAACTCGAGAATTGCCTTTGTAAATAAACCACCGTTGATTTCCCATGTTTGTTGTAAAAAAACCAGCAGAAAACTCGTCTGGGCTAGGGGCTTTGGTAGCATGGATATTGATTATCACCTTTTTCACGTCCTTTATGTGAACGGTGAAGACAAGAAAGTAGTTAAACCTAGGTCCAATCAGCTTAATGTAAAGACTTAGATCAACAACAATAGTCCTTGGGCCAGAATAATTGCAATGGGCCTGGACAGATAACCAAGACTACTAAAGTTTATCTTACACTTGACAGTACAGAAGTAGCTCCCTCTCAACAGACTACCAGTTGTACATAACAATTTTTTGTTATTCTAGTTGTAAATAGAATAGTCTAGAATCACACAAATTCTTGTATAAATTGTTCTCGTAACATTTGAAATATAGGGAGAAAAACTTGACACATCACATTCATTCTCTATTTCCTTCATGGTATCAAAGCCCATTATTGACTAACGTCAATATGGCTCAAGAATCATCATCTCCCTCTATCCAAACCTACTCTAGACAGTCACAACTCACCATAACTCTGTTAGATTTTCTAGCTTTAGCAAAAACCTTGAATTTTAACTTGCCAATTAAGTTAGATCAAACTAACCAATTAAGTTAGATCGAACTAACTTCATAAATTGGAGAGCACAGGTGCTAGCTGCAATTTGAGCTCTTGAATTAGAAGACTACATTTCTTCTAAAGTATCTCCACCTTCACGGGTCATCATATAACCTGCCTCATCTTCAATAGAAGTCGCTCAAATTGTTGTGAATCCTGATTATCGTCTATGACGCAAATCAGACCAATTACTTCTCTGTTGGCTACTTTCAACAATAGGGGATGAAGTGGTTGGTCAGGTAAATCAGTCTTCTACCTCTCTTGAATGCTGGAAGATATTAGAAAATCTGTATGCACAAACATTAATAGTTCGGGTCCTGCAGTTAAAACAACAACTATTAACAATCCAAAAAGGCTCTCAAACAATTTCAGACTATATTCAGAAAATAAAAACAATTGGAGATTCTCTTATGGTAGCAGGACATGGTATACCAGATTATGAACTCATACTCAACACCTTAAATAGCCTAGGCCATGACTACAACCCAGTAGTGGTTCTTTTAACACACACAATGAAGAACTCAACCCTGCAGGAGGTGCAATATAGTCTCATGATGCATGAAACCAGACTTGAACAATTAAATGCAGTATCTCAGACTGTTACTATTTCTCCCCCATCAGCATATCTTGCCTCGTTTAACATAAATCAGACCCAAACTCACAATCAAGGAGGTCATCATGCTCCTAGAGGAAGATGGGGTTGTGGGAGAGGAGGATGATGGAATGGTGCAAATCGTCTCTATTGCCAACTGTGCCAGAAACTTAGTCATGATGCTCTTCATTGTTATAAGCGTTTTGACCAATCTTGGAATGGAAATCAGCAATGGAAGTAGCCAAATTCATCTTCACAACATCATACTCAAAACACAAAACACAACTCACCTCAGCCCTTTCTAGCTCATCAAACACATGTCCGTTCTGAACAACCTAGTGCTTCTACCTGGTATGTAGACTCTGGAGCTACCAATCATGTCACTGCAGATCTTAATAATCTGTCCATTAGCTCAGACTGGTAATGATCATCTTACAGTAGGTAATGGAAACTCTCTCCTTATTACGCACGTTGGTTCATCTTATATTCAATTCTAAGACAATAAACACACACTACTGTCTTTACATCAAATGCTACCTGTTCCAAGCATCACCAAAAATTTGTTAAGCATTTCCAAAATCACAGGTGATAACAAGATAGTTGTGGAGTTTTCTGACAAAATGTGTTTGTTTAAGGATAAGGATGCAGGGAAAATTCTTCTCAAGGGAGTGCTTCGGGATGGCCTCTACAGTCTTAATGTCCCACCTCAAACCCAGCTCACTCAATCAAAGAACTCTACACTCTCATCATCAAATCAGTGTACTCCCAACTTAGTTTCTCACCCTAAAAACCTTTACCACTCAACTTTCTAAAAATGATGCAAATGTTTGGCACCCTAAGCTTGGCTACCCATCACCTAATGTACTCAAGCATGTTTTTGATTCAATGAAAATTCACATTATTGTCAATGACTTGAAATTCTGTGACTCATGTAAACAAGGAAAGCTTCATAATTTCAAAATCATGTTATCTCTACTAAACATCCTTTAGATATTGTCTATTCCGACATTTGGGTCCCCTCTCCTTTCTTATCAACTGAGGGCCATAGATATGATCTAATTTTTGTCGATGCCTGTACCAGATTCACATGGCTTTATCCACTGAAACTTAAATCAGAGGCTCTCACAATTTTTATTCAATTTAAAACCTTCATTGAGCTTCAACTAAATAGAAAAATTAAAGCCCTACATACAGACATGGGTGGGGAATATAAAGCATTCTTGCCTTTTCTTGCTAAACATGGGGTACAACCTCGCTTCAGCTGTCCATTTACACACTAACAAAATGGTGTTTCCGAAAGGAAACATTGTTACATCACTGAAACCGACCTCACATTATTAGCTCATGCCCACCTACCCCTACAATTTTGGCTTGAAGCTTTCACCACTGCCACTTTTCTTATAACCAATCTCCCATCCCCAAAATTACAATACCTATCTCCTTTTGAACTGCCATATAACAAAAAGTCGAACTACTCCTATTTCAAAACCTTTGGCTGCACCTATTTTCCCTACCTTCGTTTCTATTCCTCTCACAAATTTAATTTCCACACAACCAAAGGCATTTTCCTAGGCTACAGTCATGTCCATAAAGGTTATAAGTGTCTCAACAACAAAGGAAAAATTTATATTTCTTAGCATGTTGAGTTCAATGAACTCGAGTTTCCCTATCCTACACTTTTTCCCTCCCAAAATCCTACACGATGTTCGACCTCTACTAGTTTACCCTTGTCTGTTTTACATCCTACAGTCTCACCGCCACATTTTCTCCATTCTTCAGGGCCATCTCCAGGCATCTCCCCTGTCACAGAATCAACTCCTCTGTCTTCTAACTCCCCAGTACAAAATCAGGTATTCTCTATTTCTCCTGTTTCTCCTTTTGTTAATTCAAATTCTTTCGTACATTCATCACCCATCTCAAATCCCCAAACCATTGTTTCACCAAACTCTCCACACACTACTGTCGAACCTGACTCTCCTGCGATTTCACTTCCTGCTGCTCTTCCAAACATCACCTCTACGTATCCTATGCAAACAAGATCCAAAAGTGGCATTTACAAACCCAAAGTCTACTCTGCCTCCTTACATTCTTGCCCCTCTACAAGCCAAAAACTGTTTCCCAGGCCTTTAGCAACCCATTCTGGTTTAGAGCCATATGTGAAGAAATATTTACCTTAAAGAAAAATCAAACCTGTAACCTAGTACATTATGATCCTAACATGCACATCTTACGTACTAAATGGGTTTTTCACAAAAAGTATCATGATGATGGCACTGTGGCAAAGCATAAGGCCTGCCTTGTGGCAAAAGGTTTTTCCCAAACCCCTGGTTTTGATTTTTTAGAGACCTTCTCCCCAGTGGTAAAAGCCTCTACAATTAAGGTTGTCCTATCTGTTGCTGCCTCCCACAATTGAGGTATTCAACAAGTAGATATCAATCTGTTTAAATGGTGACCTTTATGAGATCGTATACATTAGTCAGCCTTCTGATTTCAAAGATCAGCACCTACCTAATCATGTTTGTACGCTTTCCAAGGCTCTCTATGGCCTCAAATAGGCCCCAAAGGCCTGGTATCAAAAACTAAGGGCTGCTCTTCTTCAGTGAAGTTTCAGAAATTCAAAGGCTGATACATCTTTGTTCTATTTCAATATAAAGGAGACAGTACTCATCCTCTTAGTCTACGTAGATGGTATTCTAATCACAGGCAACAATCAGTCTACAATTCAGATTATCATCAACAAGCTCAATTCACAATTTGTACTCAAAACGTTAGGTAATTTACATTTTTTCTAGGCTTTGAGGTTTACATAAACAAAACAGGGCTATACTTATCATAGAGTGGGTATATCAGAGATTCACTTACTCAGTCAAATATGAACCTCTGCAAGCCTTGCTCCACTCCAGCTTCCACAAGGGTCAAGCTCTCTCGTTATGATGGTCAACCTTTTGATAATCCATCCTTGTATCGCAGCCTGGTTGTAGCTCTGCAGTACCTATGCAACACCAGACTTGACATTAGCTTTTATGGTGAATAAGTTAAGTCAATTTCTTTCGAATCCTCTCATTCCACACTGGATAGCCTTAAAACGAGAGCTACGTTACTTGAAGGGCACCTCAGATCTAGGGTTACTGTTCCGATCTTCGTCATCTCCTCTTGTTCTTCAGGTGTTTAGCGACTCTGATTGGGGCAGCTCTCTCGATGACCGGAAGTCCACAAGCGGTGGTTGTGTCTTCCTCAGGGGCAACCTAGTCTTCTGGAGCTATAAGAAGTAGACTGTAGTGGCCCATTCCAGCACTGAAGCTGAATACAGAGCTCTCTCTTAGCTCTCCACTGAGGTGCTATGGTTAACCTCTCTTCTCTCAGAAATTGGATTTAATCCTCCGCGAATGCCCATTTTATGGTGTGACAACAATAGTGCACGATCTTTCTCTCAAAACCCGATCTTTCACTCTCGAACTAAGCATATAGAGATTAATGTACATTTTGTGAGGGAAAAAATCACAGAAGTACTTCTAGAGGTAAGATATGTGAACACTGTAGACCAGATCGCTGACTTGCTCACTAAGCCACTCACTGCAGCTCAGTTTCAAGATTTAACCTTCAAACTTAACCTAGTACCAAATCCTAGGTATCGTTTGAGTGGGGGTGTAAAGGACTTAGATCAGCAACAACAATCCTTGGGCCAGAATAATTGCAATGGGCCTGGATAGATAACCAAGACTACCAAAGTTTATCTTACACCTAACAGTACAGAAGTAGCTCCCTCTCAACAGACTACCAGTTGTACATAACAATTTTTGTTATTCCAGTTGTAAATAGAATAGTCTAGAATCAGACAAAGTCTTGTATAAATTGTTCTCGTAACATTTGAAATATAGGGAGAAAAACTTGACACATCACATTCATTCTCTATTTCCTTGATAAGATTTTTCATATTAGAGGAGGGCTACTTGGAGCCATCATGCCCCATCAGCTGACTTAAGAAAGATTTAGCCAAAGCTAGGAAAGAATCATGATCATAATGAGTATTACCCTCATCATCAATGAGAAGAGAAATTTTATTTCTGTTTCTTCTAGATAAGATGGACAAGTGAAAGAATTTAAAATTTGTTTCCCCTCTCTTATCCAATTAATGTAAGCTTTTTGCTTAAGGATAGAATGTTGAATATTAACAGCCAGCTGGTACTCCTTAAGCAAGTTAATCTTTAGTACTCGCAAATTAGAATCATAAGGATCCTAATAGCAATTATCTTGAGCCTTCCTGAAATCTATGTTTAATGTCAGAAATGGAAGATGAGTGCTGTCTTGGGAAAACCTTTAGAGCAACTTTAATCGATTTTAGTTTTTGCATGAGCTGAAATGCCTTAAATCCTTTGATAACATGGCTCCAGCAGCTAGAGATAATTTGCCTAAAGCCCCCCATTTGTGATATACTAGTAAAATAGCGGAAGGGAGCACCTATCTTGGTAAGTTGAGCAATCTTTTGGACAAGCATATATGAATGATAGAGAGTAGAGTTTCTCCAAAATGAACCTGAGAGTAAGGGTACTGCGCTACCCATCAGGGGTTAACCAATGTTCTATCGAGCTTCTTTCTGATAAACATACCACCCATTTATTTGTTTGACCATGTGAAAAAATGACTAGAAGAGGAGAGATCCATCAACTCTACATTGTTGAATAGAAAAGTAAGCTCTTTAGTGTCCACAAAGGAGAATTCTCCCCCTTCCACTTCAGAAGAATGTAATGTATAGTTGAAGTCTCCACCAACTATCCAAGCTTGCTGAGAAACCGATTACAGCCTTACTAAGTGAGAAACCGATTACAGCCTTACTAAGTCAAGCCATAACTGGTGTCTATAAAAGCCAAAATTGGAGGCATCTATAAGAGTGAGGTCAAATGATGCTTGAAACCCTCTAACCGACATTGCAAATGGATAAGTTGATCTCTTTCCTCAATTTTATTAACAGAAAAAATATAATGATTGTAAAAGTAGAGGATCCTCCCATTATAATGGAAGAGATGGTTTGAATAGTTTTTCCAGTTAGCTCCCAAATAAGACAGGTGCTTCGATTAAAGAGGTGCCTTAACTTTAGTTTCAAGCAACCCTACTGAAAAACCGAAGGGGGTTAACTATTTCGTAAACTTTCTGCAAACTTCTTTAACACGAACACAATAAAACCAAGCAAAAAACGAAATAATAAAAACACCAAAAATTTGTTAACGCAGTTCGATACTCCTTGCCTACGTCTGCGGGGCCCTCACCCAATCTTTCACTTAAAAACAGTAGAATAACTCAAGGTTCAACAGAGCCTATACTACTCACCCTTGATACTATTTCTCGATCTCACTACCCGTGAAAGACTTTCACACCCGATAACACGACCGACTTGTGTTAACCTCGCCAGAGGATTTTTCTGACTACTTTCACTCAAATAACAATTAATAAAAATAACTCAAGAATTTATTCAACTAAGAGTTTAACAACTAAGAGTTTACTTGAGATAAAAAAAACTTCCGTACGATTTTATCTTCTCAAAATAATCCTACTGAAACTCTTTACTATCGCTAACTCTTTCTTCACAAAATAAAACAACTCACGGTGTTCCTTCAATTAATAGCCAATACCCACTTCACAGAAGATGATCTTCACTGTATCATCAAATCAAAAAACGTGTGCAATGCTTTACTCATAAATCAACATCACCATGCCTCACCTAAAGGACACGTTAATCACTGTATCAATAAAATCATTGAGCCTCAACCAAAACTATCTCACATACGCACACTACCTTCACCGTCAGTCAAAAACATAAAATATGATGTTCAGCTTAAATCATCATGTGCACATCCAGCCATTTGTTTTTCATACTCACGTGACCCACTCTACTTCAGTAACGCACACACATTCACTAGGTTTCTTAATCTAACGTGTTTTAATAGACTTCTATTAAAACACCAACTGTGGAGATTCATTAAAACACCAGCTGTGGCATGTGACCAAGTCAAAAGAGTCCATGTTGAGTCTATTAAAACATGTTAGAGTAAGAGACCTAGTGAATGTGTGTGCTTTACTGAAGTAGAGTGGGTCACGTGTCTATGAAAAACAAATGGCTGGCTGCATGATGGTTTAAGCTGAATATCATATTTTATGTTTTGACTGACAACTAAGGTAGTGTGCGTGTGTGAGATAGTTTTGGTTGAGGCTTAGTGATTTTATTGATACAGTGATTAACGTGTCCTTTGGGTGAGCCATGGTGATGTTGATTTATGATTAAAGCATTGCACACGTTTTTTGATTTGATGATATAGTGAAGATCATCTTCTGTGAAGTGGGTATTGGCTATTAATTGAAGGAACATCGTGAGTTGTTTTATTTTGTGAAGAAAGAGTTAGCGATGGTAAAGAGTTTCAGTAGGATTATTTCGAGAAGATAAAATCATAGGGAAGTTTTTTTTATCTCAAGTATATTATTGTTAAACTCTTAGTTGATTAAATACTTGAGTTATTTTTATTGATTGTTGTTTGAGTGAAAGTAGTTAGAAAAATCCTCTGACAAGGTTAACACGAGTTGATCGTGTTATCGGGTGTGAAAGTCTTTCATGGGTAGTGTGATCAAAAGATAGTATCAAGGGTGAGTAGTGTAGGCTCTGTTGAACCTTGAGTAATTTTATTGTTTTTAAGTGAAAGATTTAATCTGGGTGAGGGCCCCGTAGACGTAGGTAAGGAGTGTTGAACTGCATTATCAAATTTCTGGTGTTTTTATTATTTCATTTTTTTGCTTGGTTTTATTGTGTTCGTGTTAAAGAAGTTTATGGAAAGTTTGCGAAACAGTTAACCCCCTTCGGTTTTTCAATTGGTATCAGAGCGAGGTCACCATTCAGAACTTGGTAGCAAGTTGGTGCAGATCCCAGTTTCATAAACATGGCGACAAGAGAGGGTGCATCAATTACCAGACCACCACTATTGGATGGATCCAACTATCCTGCATGGAAATCACGGATGAAAGTCTTCATCCAAGCTCAGGGCACGAGAGCTTGGCATTCAATAGTACACGGTTGGACGCATCCGATGATCATTGATGATAAAGGAGAGGTAGTTCAGAAAGATCCCTCTAAATGGACAAGAGTCAAAGAAGAAAGTGCACTTGGAAATTCTCAAGCGATGCATGCGATATTTAGTGCTATTGATGAGGGACGTTTCTCAATAATTTCAGCCTATGAATAGGCGAAAGAAGCGTGGGATGCCCTGCAAACTATTTATGAAAGGTCAAAATCCATGATAGCATCGAAACTACAGATGTTAGTTGTGCGATTTGAAGAGCTGAAAATGGATGAGAATGAGACTATTGGAGAATTTCATGGAAAATTGCGAGACATAGCAAATCAGGCTCATCAACTGGGGAGGAAATACTCCAACGTGAAATTAGTCAAAAAAACACTGAGATCGCTACCTTCAAGATTTATTCCAAAAATTGTAGCAATAGAGGAGGCCCAGGACATTGATAATCTGTCATTGGAAAAGGTTATTGGAATCCTTACAAACTTCGAGATGAATCTTTTAAGAGGTAAGAAAGAAAGAAGCAAAGGATTGGCACTACGGGTGGAAACTGGAAAAAGTGTGAACAATACGAAAGATGAATCTGATGAAAATGAAGATATGATTTTACTCACACAAAATTTCGGTAAATGACTGAAAAGAATGAAGAAGGACAGACCCGACTTTAGACAATATGGTGGAAGTTCATCAAGTAACAACCCAAGACAACAAGTCAAGGCACAAAAGGGAGAACGAAAGGCAAGAAGAATTCAATGTCATGAATGTCAGGGGTTCGGACATATTCAATCAGAATGTGCCAATACGTTGAAGAAACAAAAAGGAAAGAAATCCTTCACAACCACCTGGAGTGAAAATGATTCTGAGAATGATTTCGGTGGTGAAGAAGAAATAGCGAACAATGTTACGTTGGTTGCATTACATAGCAAAAGTCCAATTACTTGCTTAACGGTAACTGAGAAGGAAGTAACTAAAGGTAGAAAAGGGAGAAAATTTGAAAATTTCGAAAACAATTCAGCTTGAGATTTAATATCAGACTATGACAGTGACAGGAGTGACCTTGATGATAAAAATGAGAATATTTACGAGGACTACAAGGCTATATATGAAAAATGGGTGAAAACGTGTAAAAAAATGAAAAATTGAAGGAAGAGAATCTTTGCATGAAGAACACCATACAAGAATTAGAAAAGAAGCTGATGTTGACGTCGGATGAGCTTGGCGAAGCTAGAATGAAATTGATAAGTACTGAAAAGGGATTGAGAATGTTGAATGGAGGTACGAAAAAATTGGATAAGTTGATAGAAACCGGTAAGGCTAAAGGGAATTTTGAAGGTATAGGTTATAAAGGTGAGTGTTCGAAAGTTAATGAATAAAATTATGATATGTTCAGATCAGCCCAAGAGGTAGAAGCACCGAACAAGAGACAAAGATTTATACCTACATGTCATTTTTGTGGAGTTGTTGGGCATATAAGGCCAAGATGTTATCAGTTGCTACAGATGTTGTTTGAAAGAAGGCAAGGCCGAAAAAGTATGTACATCCCACAAAAATTTCAACATCAACCTTTAGTTTCTAAATCTTTTTGGGTAAAAAGAAGTGAATTGCAAGCTCTCGTAGTTCATACATCAATGAAGGCAACTTTACAACATGGTTGGTATTTTGATAGTGGATGTTCACGTCATATGACAGGGGAAAAGGTCTACTTAACTGATTATCAGAATTGCATGGAGGTCATTTGACTTCAGAGATGGAAAGAAAGCTTCTGTGATTGGTAGAGGAACATTGTGTGTGGATGGTTTGCCTCCTTTCAAGAATGTGCTTCATGTTGATGGATTGAAGGCAAATTTGGTAAGTATAAGCCAACTATATAATGATGGTTTGCTAGTTAAATTTACAAGTGATGAATGCAGGGTACTTACCGAACAAGACGAATGTATCGTGAGCAGTAAGCAATCAGCCGACAATTGTTACATGTTGCAAGTTATGACCACATGCAAGTTGGCCACTTATGAAAATAACATTGATTTATGGCATCAAAGGCTCGGGCATGCAAATTTCGATCTCATCAGCAAATTAACAAAATTAGAGGCTGTGAAGGGTTTAGCCAAAATGAACAAAGTAGGAAATTCTATTTGCAGGGCGTGTCAAATGGGAAAACAGTTAAAAGTGCCACATAAAAAGGTTAGATATGTTACCTCATCTCGCATACTTGATTTAATTCATATGGATTTGGTTGGTCCGACACAATATGAAAGCATTGGCGGAATGAGATACTTTCTAACTTATGTTGATGATTATTCAAGATATATTTGGGTGTCATTTTTGAAAGAAAAATTAGATGCTTTTAAGGCTTTTAGAAGCCTATGTGTGCATGTGATGAATCTGAAATTTTTGACTATATTGATAATTCGTTCGGATCATGGAAGAGAATTGGAGAATACAAGCTTTAATGATTTTTGTGATGAGTATGACATTGTAAAAGAATTTTCAGCACCCAAAACTCCACAACAAAATGGAGCTGCAGAGAGGAAAAATGGAACACTTCAAGAAATGGCCAGATCTATGTTGAATGGAAGCAAAATGTCTATGCAATTTTGGGCTGAAGCAATTAACACAGCTTGCTACATATGCAATAGAGTATATCTTCGAAACTTTCTGAACAAGACATCATATGAACTTTAGAGAGGAAAGAAACCAAATGTGAGCTATTTTCATATTGAAAGCAAGTGTTATATTCTTCGAGATCGTGAGCAACTTGGAAATTTTGAAAGCAAAAGTGATGAAGGAGTCTTCATTGGGTAGTAACTTATAGTAAAGCCTACAAAGTGTACAATCAAAGAACAAGGAAAGTGCAAGAATCTATCAATGTTGTGATAGATGATGCATCTTTGTTGAATGTTCAAGTGGCTGAAGAGAAAAATAGCAACCAATCATCTAAATCAACTCAAACAAGCAATGAGACAAAAGTAGAGAATTGCCCAGATGTGCAGTTAGTTACTGTAGATGAAGTAACTGCAGAAACTGATTTACAATTGGTTACTGCTGAGGAAATAATTGCAGAAATTGAAGAATTTTCAGTTACTTCAGATAATGAAACAACCAAATCACTAGAAGATGATTTGAACCGAGGCTCTTCATCTCGAATTCGAAGAAACCATCCAGCAGAAAATGTTATTGGTAATATGAGCCAAAGAAGAAAGGAAAAGGTTTAATTATAGAGAACTTGCAGGATATCTGTGCTACACTTCCTTACTTGAACCAAAGAATGTTAAAAAAGCACTACAAGATGAATTGTGGACAGTAGTTATGCAAGAAGAGTTGATTCAGTTTGCACAGAATGATGTATGGGAATTAGTGCCAAGACCACAAGATACTAATGTAATTGGTACAAAGTGGGTGTTTCGGAATAAAATAGATGAAAAGGGTAATGTTACCAGGAATAAAGCAAGGCTAGTAGCTCAGGGATATTCTCAGGTGGAAGGAATCGATTTCGACGAAACATTTGCACCAGTGGCACGACTTGAATCGATCATATTACTATTGGGCATAGTATGTATAAAAGGTTTTAAACTTTATCAGATGGATGTAAAGAGTGCCTTCTTGAATGGGTTTATACAGGAAGAAGTCTTTGTGGAGCAACCGAAAGGTTTCATTGACTCAGCCCATACAGACTACGCCTACAAACTAAAGAAAGCACTTTATGGAATTAAACAAGCACCAAAGGCCTGGTATGAAAGACTCACTCAATATCTCATCAAGCAAAGATATAAACGAGGTAGTGTTGACAAAACTTTATTTATTAAGAAGTTTAAATCGGATTTTGTGATAGCTCAGATTTATGTTGATGATATTGTGTTTGGTGCTACACGTTCAAAGATGGTCGAAGAATTTGTTAAGCTGATGACATCTGAATTTGAAATGAGTATGGTAGGTGAGTTGAATTTATTTTTAGGTTCGCAAGTTAAACAAGCGAAGGATGGAATTTTCATATCGCAAACCAAGTATTCCAAGAGTTCTCAAGAATGCTAGACATATAAGAACACCTATGAGTGTTTTAAAAAAATTAAACAGAGATGAGAATGGAAAAAGTGTTTATGAGAGTTTATGTTGAAGTATGATTGAAGGCTTATTATACTTGACTACAAGCAGACCAGATATCTGTTTTAGTGTTAGTGGATGTGCTCGCTATCAAGCCAATCCAAAAGAAACACATTTGACAACGGTAAAGAGGATCATCAGGTATGCTAGCGGAACATCTGATTTTGGGATATAGTATTCATCTGACTCAACACCTTATCTAGCTGGATATAGTGATGAGGATTGGGCTGGAAACTTAGACGATCGGAAAAGTACTTCGGGAGGTTGTTTCTTTCTAGGAAACAATTTGATCTCTTGGTACAACAAAAAGCAAAATTCAATCTCACTATCAACCGCTGAGGCAGAATACATCGCTGCAGGTAGTTGTTGTTCAAAACTTCTTTGGATGAAACAGATGTTAGAAGGCTATGTGAGTTATCAGAATGAGTTGACTATCTTATGCGACAACAAAAGTGCCATAGATATTTCAAAGAATCCAGTTCAACATTTAAGAACGAAGCATATTGATTTCCGGTATCACTTCATCCGAGAGTTTGTGGAAAGTAAAATGGTCACTCTGTCACATGTATCTACGAAAAAGTAGTTGGCAGATATCTTCATGAAACCTCTTGATGCAGTAAGGTTTGAACTTCTCAGAGGAGATCTGGGACTCTGTGCCTTACATTATTAGTGTATTTACTTTTTATGTTTTATTTAAAAAAAGAAAAAGAAACGATAAAAAAAAGAGCAGCTGCGCTGCGTTTTACTGAAGGGGTTTAAAATCCCTACTATGTTTCATTTTGTTGCCTTCCTTCTTGTCTCTACCGCAGCCCTTCTTCCTAGCTTGTCCGCATCTCCTTCTCTGTTACACCTACATCTTGTTTTCGGCTATCTCACGAAGATTGACGGGAGTGGACTGGATTTGCTCTCCTTCTGGTCTTTTGCCTTTTTGAAGCTCTCTCTTAAGTGGAACCTCATCTCACGGCACTACTCAGTCAAGGTTTGGTTCTATTTCTTTTGTGGGTTCTGAGTGGGATTACTCTCATACTACCCACGAATACGAGTTTGAACCATGGATTAGGTATTTTTATGAATGTTATGATTGTTGATTGAAGACCCATTTTCTATGACATTGCCTTCTTTCGGTTATAATTTGAACTATTTGCGGAATTTGATTGGGTGTCTCAAGAAATTTGAAATTGATCTTAGTTGTTATCTAAAATTTGGTATTGTTGTGAATTTTGAAATTTTCGAAGAAGATTTGTGGTTGTATACGACTTTTCTTTTTAGTGAAGATTGACTGAAATCTTGTGTTGAATGCCTTTAACTGGGTTTCATTACTTTGTTTGTGATTAGAATCTATTGGGTGGCTGGAATTTACTGGTTTATTGATCTTTGATCGATTGTGGTTAAATTTTCATTGAGTGTGATCAATTACTATGGGAAAGAATAAGAAGAAGGGTTCTAATAAACAACCAGCTGCTCCAACATGACGTTCAAGTAGATTACTACTAAATCTAACATCTGGCAGAAGTTCTACTGGAATTGGGTCCTCTTCAGTAGCCCCAATTGATATTCCCGACACTGTCTCTGCTCAGGACCCCGACTACGATATTCATCGGGTAATTTTATCTATGATTGAAGAATCTGGTTCGGATTCCGATGATACCTCTGCCGTGCTTGTTCCATCACCTGCGTCTCCTACGGCCCCTCCTCAAAGAACAAAGATGCGATGTCGAAAAACCGCTTGCCCACCTCGCAATTGCTCCTCTACCCGATTGAAGGTGGATGATGCCTTTTCATTCAAGTTTTATACTCTAGCCGTCGAGTAGAAATGAGGTACACTCTCAAATATTTGGTTTGTTCTTGATCGGCCAATCAACCTGGTTGAATTTCAGAATCATGGTCTGCACACTCTCCTTTCAGCGCGTACTTTGTTACAAGCCTTACTCCTTCTTCAACATTATGACTCTGATTTGGTAAAAGAATTTTACTCCAATTTGACATGTGGTATTTTAAATATGGATGTTGTCTCTTTTAGCATTATTTATGTGTGGGGTCGGGTAATTCATTTTAATGCTACTCGGTTGAATCTGTTTTTGGGTTTTGACAATGTGATTGGTGGTCTACTCTATGATGATGAGTGGGCTATCTCAACAGATCTGATTGCCATATTTTAACTAGTGGCAAACTCACTGCATGGCCATTTAGTTCTGTTCTTCAGTCATCAATGTTGACCCAAAAGTATTTTGTGCTTTTTAAGTTGCTTGTGACTAATTGGATGCCAAGTACCCATGTCATGACTGTTTATCTAGCCCAAGCCAAGCTGCTCTATGCGATAGGTACAGGAGTTAATTTCAATTTTAGGCGTCTTATTATCGACATGATGCTGGCCATAAAGAGTAAGCCTCACTCTCTCTTATACTTTCTGTGTTTAATCTCACAATTTTTATATTCCAATGAGGTTCCTAGGATTGAATCAAGCATCCTGACGTCCGTACCATTGATGACTATTTTTCCACAGATTTTCCAGCAACCACGAGTTGTGGACTTGCCGTACGTTGCTTCGGATCCTTCGGATGCCACGAGGACCTCCAATGTTAATCCCCATGCAACCTTATTTTCTGAGATTGAGCGAATTGAAGGTGTTCTTCAAGTCGCTACTGCAGCCTTTCGTAACTTGAAGCAACGAGTTCTTCGTTTTCTGGGAACTCATTGATTTTTGGTTTTTTGACATCTATTGTCTCAAAAGGGGAGAACAAAGAGAAGCTTGTATTTCTTCCCTTTATTTTTGTTGACTAGACTTGGCTTATGCAACTTGGCTTATGCTTAAGTACTTGAATATTGTATTAAGGGGGAGCAACAAGAATTTTATTCTATATGTCTCATTTCTATGTGTAGTTCTTGAGTTGAGACAAAAATGCCAAAAAGGAGGAGATTGTTAGGATATATTTTTTATATATCTTATTTAGTTTTGGCATTTTAAATTGGACGTATAAGAAAATTGAAATTATTATATAGATTGATGAAGATGTGCATTAATTGGATGCTGAGTTTTGGAATTGGGATATTGCAATTGCGTGGTCAACATGGACTCTTTTGACTTGGTCACATGCCACAGCTGGTGTTTTAATGAATCTCCATAGCTGGTGTTTTAATAGAAGTCTATTAAAACACGTTAGAGTAAGAAACCTAGTGAATGTGTGTACGTTACTGAAGTAAAGTGGATCACGTGTCTATGAAAACAGATTGCTAGCTGCGCACATGATGATTTAAGCTGAATATCATATTTTATGTTTTTGATTCACAGTGAAGGTAGTGCGCATGTGTGAGATAGTTTTGGTGGAGGCTCAATGATTTTATTGATACAGTGATTAACGTGTCCTTTGGGTGAGCCATGGTGATGTTGATTAGGAGTAAAGCATTGCACATGTTTTTGATTTGATGATACAGTGAAGATCATCTTCTGTGAAGTGGGTGTTGGCTATTAATTGCACCGTGAGTTGTTTTATTTTGTGAAGAAAGAGTTAGCTATGGTGAAGAGTTTCAGCAGAATTATTTCGAGAAGATAAAATCGTAGGGAAGTTTTTTTTATCTCAAGTATATCATTGTTAAATTCTTAGTTGATTAAATACTTAAGTTATTTTTATTGATTGTTGTTTGAGTGAAAGTAGTTAGAAAAATCCTCTGATGAGGTTAACACGAGTCAGTCGTGTTATCGGGTGTGAAAGTCTTTCACGGGTAGTGAGATCGAGAGATAGTATCAAGGGTGAGTAGTGTAGGCGTTGTTAAACCTTGAGTAATTCTATTGTTTTTAAGTGAAAGATTTAATATAGGTGAGGGCCCCGCAGTCGTAGGCTAGGAGTGCCGAACTGCGTTAACAAATTTCTGGTGTTTTTATTATTTCGTTTTTTTTGCTTGGTTTTATTGTGTTCGTGTCAAAGAAGTTTACGGAAGGTTTACGAAACAGTTAACACTTTTGGTTTTTCAGTGAAGTTTGTCCATTAGCTAAACAGCATAGACTTTCCATTCCTAATAGCCAAACTTGTAGTCTCTCTTGTTTTGATCTCATTCATGTTGACATTTGGGGACCTCTAAACTCTAAAGAGCCTACATACAATAATTGTCACTATTTTCTTACAATAGTTGATGATTTCAGTCGTGCAACATGAACATTCTTAATGAGTTTTACATCTCAAATAGTTCAACTCCTACATAACTTTATTAGGATGGTGAAAACTCAGTACAATGTTAACAGCAAAATTCTAAGGAGTGACAATGAAACTGAGTTCACAAGTATGCAGTGTCAAAATCTCTTATTTCAGTTTGTCATTTTACATCAAAAAACGTGTGTATACACTCCACAACAAAATGGTGTTGTGGAGAGAAAACACAAACACATTCTTCAAGTAGCTCAGTCTGTCATGTTTCAATCAAATGTGCCAAAAAAATTCTGGAGGGATTGTGTTCTCACAGCTACTTTCCTCATAAATATATTACCCTCATCATCCGTGAGTGAAAAAGTCCATCTGAACTCCTGAACCAAAAACCTCCTGATCTATCATGTCTGAAAACTTTTGGTTTGTCTCTGTTTTGCAACAAACACCTTACCTCACAAAGATAAGTTTGCTCTAAGGGCAATAAAAGTCGTGTTTGTTGGTTATCCATCAGGGCAAAAAGCATCTATGATCTTGTTGAGAAAAAAATTTTCATTTTAAGGGATGTCATCTTCCATGAAAAATCCTTTCCTTTCATGTCAAATACTCAGAATTCTAGCACAGCAATTCCTGAGAAAACTCTTAGTCAGGAAAATGAATGTTGTGTTCTTATTCCTAGCCATTCTGTGTTTGATCCATTCATACCTTCTTCTCATACTGATAGATCTTTTATTCCACATAATCCATGATCATGATTATGAGACTAATCATATTCCTTCTTCTGCACATCAAAACAGTTCTTCCTACCTTCAACTTGTTCATGATACTTCTATACTTCCTGGACGATGTAGTCTCAGAACAAAGTCTGCTCCAATTTGGCTAAAAGATTATGTGACTAGTAATGCACAATGCAATTATCAGCAAGATGTCCAACAACCTTCTCAAAATTTCTCACATATTCAGCAACTTCATCTAACTTCTTCACCACACACACCTCAAACTTTTCCCTTTTATCATCAATCATTGTTTTTCTCCTCATTACCTATCTTTCTTAGCACGCATATCTGATATTCAAGAACCAAGATCCTATGTACAAGCTAAGGATTAGCCAGAATGGAAAAGAGCTATGGAGGAGGAGTTACGGGCACTAAAACAAAATAATACCTGGATTCTCACTGATCTTCCACCAAGGAAGAAAGCTATTAGTTGTAAGTGGGTGTATAAGGTGAAATGCAGACCAGATGGATCAGTTGAACGATATAAGGCCAGGCTTGTTGCAAAGGGGTACAATCAAATTGAAAGGATAGATTATCATGACAGTTTTTCACCAGTTACAAAACCAGTGACTATGAGGATTATTTTTGCTCTTGCAACTGGTAACTCTTGGCCTTTACATCAGTTGGACATTAACAATGCTTTTTTGCATGGTTATCTTCATGAAAAGGTGTATATGCAACCACCTGAAGGATATGATAAGGCAAAGCCATAACAGTTTGTAAATTGCTCAAATCTTTGTATGGTTTGAAGCAGGCATCAAGGGAATGGAACATGGAATTTTCTAAAAATCTGAAACTTTATGGTTTTGAGCAAAGTGCTTTTGATCACTATTTATTTCTACTCAAGAAAGGAGCTTTGTTCTTGATTTTGATCGTATACGTAGATGATATACTCATCACAGGAAATTCTGAAACATAAATTCAGAATGTTAAACAATTTCTGAATGAAAAGTTCACCATAAAGGATTTAGGTCCAACTCGGTTTTTCTTAAGCATGGAAGTTGCAAGAAGTTGTTCAGGGATTTATCTCATTCAGAGAAAATATGTTTTAGACATTCTTGATTCAGCTGGTTTGGTGGGATGCAAGCCTAAGAAGACACCACTACCACCAGGATACGTTTTTCCAAAGGATACAGATTGTGGTGAACTTATTTCTAATCATTCACAGTATAGAACTCTAGTTGGACAGCTTTTATACCTTGTATTCACAAGGCCAGATCTAACTTTTGTAATTTAGCAACTTAGCCAATTTACTCATGCTCCTAGACAGTTGCATTGGAATGCAATTGTACATGTTTTAAAATATTTGAAAGGCAGTCCTTCATTGGGTTTATTCTATCCTACTACAAATAGTCTGCAACTCTCTGCATTCACTGGTTCAGATTAGGCTACATGCCCTGATACTCGAAGGTCAGTGACAGGTTATTGCCTTTCCCTTGGAAACAGCCTTATTTCTTGGAAAACAAAAAAGCAAGCTACTGTCTCTAAGTCCAATGCAGAGGCCGAATACAGAAGTCTGGCTTCTTCTATTTGTGAGCTCAAATGGATTTCTTATATTCTTAAAGATTTGCAAGTTCTACCTGCTTCTCCAATTCCTCTATGGTGTGACAATAAAGATGCTCTACATATTGTTGAAATCTAGTGTTTTATAAACGTACAAAACACATAGAAATCGATTGTCACATTGTCTGAAATGAATTTCTTGCTGGTTTTATCAGTCTAGCTCATGTTTCTACTACTCACCAATTGGCAGATTGTTTTGCCAAATCTCTTCCTATTTCTGTTTTTCATGGTTTTTGCTCAAGCTAGGGATTTATGAAAGTTGTATTGGTGCGGGAACTTGAGGTCTTGCAGTCTTTGTATATTGTTCTTTTGTTTATAGCTTTTTAGATAGTTAGTAATTACTTGGACAGATTTATTTACAAGTTAGTTATGCCATGTCTGCAAGGATGTTAGAAGTTAGTTTTTTTCTTTTCAGCTAGCCAGTAAGGTTGTTAGAAGTTTTTTTTCTTTTCAGCTTCTAGATGAAGTTCTTCTTATATATATGTAAAGCATTGTAAACATTAAAGTGATGAATGAATACAATACAGAACAGTTTTTGTAACTGCTCATTTTTCTTTGAGATTCACTGTAAATCGTTTAGGAATCATGTTCTGTGGTCCTTCCAGAGACCTTACTTCAGCCGCTGATTATTACCGTCTGATTAATTAAGAATTTGATGGGAAAAAAAAAACAAGTGAAATTCTTAATCTGAGTGAAGGGATTACCTGAAAGGCCTTTATTTTCTGTTATGCATCATAAGAAGCCAAGACAAGGAATCAGATAGTTCAACAACAGTATTGGAATTTGCAACTAACCAACATCATTTCTTTCAAATTTCGAATCAATAGAAAAGTTCCCTGGATCTTGCTTAACATTGTCCAAGATAGTTATAAGATTACAGAAATAAATACACTTCATTACCTTGAATTTGATGTATATCATTAAGTTTGAGAAGTTACATGGAAAATAATTTTCCCCGCTAGTAATGAGAAAAGAATCTCGGCAGGAGAAGATGCCAGATGCTGGTTTCATGGATTTTTGTCCAAATTGTTACTTCTCCAGACAACCCACATATTTCAACATTTGCAATAGCAGTAACCATTAGTGGCTCTTTTGTCACTAGTTGCGGAAGTACAGAGGTCGTCTGTCATCATATCCTGTCAAATATACATATACTGGATTCCTTCTTCTCAATCCCAAATAATGATGAAATGTTCTGTGCACGGAAGATAAATGTCTTCGAGATGGCTCAGAGAACAAAAATATTAGTAGCAATATTGCGCCAACTGCCAACTTTATCTTGTTTCAGTACAGAAAAGTATCCAGAAACACAGAACATTCTTCAAGCAACGAAGGAAAAACCCACCAACTACCAAGAATTCCGACCAATGTGAACTTCTGGTCTCTTATTTCCACTGTCGCAAGGCAGAGAAGCTTGTAGTCTTTGACATCCACTCTGTTGGCATACAAGGACTGAGAAAACACAACATATTGTGATCTTCTAACGGCCGAGAAAACTGCAATTTGTATTAAATTCTAGACCCTAGTCTTTGATTTAACTAAGGCAGATAGTAAATGTGGGATAAGATTTTTAAAAGAAACAAGCATCATCAAAACTTTTAATAACAAATTGCTCGAATACAGAGACCCAAAATTTGCTTCGCCATGAAAGAACATCTATGGTACCCCAAGAGTAAATGGCCCATGAAGAAAAATACACCCTGAAATGAACCTTCCAATTCCCATATGTCAGCAAGTGCTTTTAGAATAATTTCAGGCATAGAACAAACCTTGAAGAGGTACAAGTGAGGCTCACGGTGCATCAATCGTTTGCACAACTGAAATATTAGAATTTGAAGTCAAGAGCACCCCATGCTGTGGTCATTAATGTGAGAAGCCCAAAAATGCACATATGTGCGTGTGTGTGCGCGTGCGTGCATGGGTGTGTGGGTACGCGCGCGCCCTCATAATGAAGGAAAATTATAGAATGATCAACAAGCATATAAGAAGTGAAGAAGATACAGGATCATGGTCAAAGAAGTAGAAATGTTTAAAAAGGAGAAATACTGTGCTCTCAAGCTGATAGCTCAACAACTGATGAACACTTGCTGTTGCTAGAAAATATGATTTATCAGATTCAAAACCAGAAAAGAAAAGACATGGGTAAACTACTGCTATAGAAACTTCACTTAAGTCCTAATCAAGCTTGAAGTGCACTAGTAAGCCTCTGCAATTACAGCTAAAACAAAGAGGAATAATTCCTCACCTTCTCAACAAAAACAAAAACCGATAAAGGGTTTGGCTTTGTGCTGAAAAGGATAAAGACTGCGTTGGTGATAAGCAACAATGGATGCCTCAACTCGGACAACGTGGTGACAAGAAAGAAAACGGGTATCAAGAACTTTCTGATGAACAACCATAAGGTATGTGAATTGTCTTCCCCATCTGAATAGTCTCGGTCATCCACCAAAACATCATATCCTACAACCATTAATATACTTAACACGTAGTGGACTGTTAATAATGGAATTGAATCCCAAAAATGTATGAAGTGGTCCTCACCGTCCATGGAATGAGCAACAGGAGATGAAATGCTTGTACATCCAGAAACGAACGACACGCCAAGCCAGCATCCTAGACCCAATTTACTTCCTGAAGCCAATGTCAATTCCAATTATAACATGAACCCAAATAATAATTATAAAAAAACTCATAAACCACTGAGGAAAATTGTCAAACACATTCAGCATATGACGGGCAACTGCCACGTGAGTGTATATACACGAACGTAATATACCTTATACGTTAGTTAAGATTCATAAACAAAAGAATAAGTAAACCCGATGCGGAATAAACCAACCTACTGGAGGAAGAAGCCATATTTAAAAAGAGATGTCGGCATTACCTTACCTGATAAGTGTGCATTTCGAGTACATTGATTGATTATGTTCAATTTGCAGGCAAAATTCGGGCTACCCTTATGAATTGAAGACTCGAATTCTTTCACCCATCTTTTAACCGGGTCAAATTTGCCATGAGCTGCACAGGTCAGAGGGACATGTATTAACCAAAACAAAAAATATTACCAAAAGAACTTCAAAAATTGTGGGAAACAGGAGTGAGAAGTTACTTAGTTGTCTAGTGACAGAAGTAGAGGTTGCCGAAAAGAGGGATTGTCTAAGTGAACAGAGAAGTTTGATCTTGTGTGCCATTTTCGGGTTATTTTTCTATCTGCTGTGAAGTTGGGCGGTCATCTTCTCCGTTGTTATGGTGCGAAACTCGGAATTTGAAGAGTAAGCTGATAATCCGAAGAAGCGACGTCGTTTCCTAGTTGTATCTAAACACTCGCGGGATATTTGAAATGATCTTAATGATTTATGAACGAATTGGATTCAATTATATTAATGAAATTAAATTGAATTCAATTTGTACTGTTAGAACAAACTTAGTAATATTAGAATTGAATTCAATTATACTGTTTAGAACACAATTAAAATAAATTCAATTATTTCATATGACGCATTTACTCTTGACTAAAATATATCTTATTAAATAATAAACATTCATACTTACGTAGAGCAACTTATAAACATCAATTTTATTATAAATAATATTATCAAAAAAGTTTGTTATTAAAATGAAAAGAAAAATAGAAAATCAAAATTTAAATTTAAATTTAAATAAATAGGCTCATAATTATTGAATTCGACCTAAACTAATTAAACTTAATTTAAATTAAAGTTAAGTTAAATTGTTACGTAAAGTAGACTAAAAAAATTTAGAAATTAAAACTTTTAAGAAATTGTTGAAGAAAGAGGAATTTTATGTTCTTGCTAAAAATACTTCTAATAGTATAATTATTTTTTTAATAAGGTGCGACACTATCAACGAAGAGGAGGCAAATGTTTCAATTCCTTGACGTTGAACAGCAGATGAAAGCCAAGAATCAGTTTCTACAGGACAACGACATGGAAAAGTCATAGGTATTATTGAATTTCAACTTGAAAAAAGAAGAGATGCGGCCGTTAGGATTAAATTCACATAAATTCTATCGTAAATTGAGTTTACAAAGAAAGTAAGATTTAAACCCACATGTGAATTCAATTCACTTTTTTGGAACTAATTCATGACTTTTTTAGTGAATTGAATTCAATCTTGTAATTGAATTAAATTCACCATTTTCTAAACAGCCTATTAATGTATCAAAAGAGTTGGCCGATACTTCTATATCTTATTTAAATTTTAAAAAAAGCTATCGCATTCGCAATAATTTTGCTAGTCACTAAACAATATACTATCTATCTCACGTACAGTGGGACTTGCTATGCCAAATCATATTCACTGGAAATTATGATTAAAAACGAAAAAAGTCTTAAGAAACCCATTTTCTACTTAGTTTCTGAACTTGGTCACTAACTGGAAGCAGCCAGTAGAAGATATGTCAATTTCTGTTGTTCCAGTTTACTCCTTTTCGAAACCTTATTAAATGCAATTAAAGAGCACAATCGTGAAAGGCTGGTAGACCTCTAATGTGAAGTTTAAGGTTTCAAGATGTCGACATAGATGGACTATAGTCAAATGTTGTTGCAGAAGGAAAGGAAGTGCAAGAACAGAGAAGAATTACTATGAGTTGCTTGGAGTCTCTGGTGATTCTAAACCCCGTGAGATTAAAGAGGCCTACAGAAAGTTACCCTGATATTGCAGGCCGAAAGGTCTGTGTCTCTTCAGCTGTTGCTTAATCCGATTCTGATAGTCCTCTATGCAATTAAAGCTTTTTATGATCCTTCTTTCGGGGTCATAAGTACACTCTGAAGCTGAATGAGGCTTATAAGGTGCTGAAGGGAGAGAGTCTCGGAGGAGAATATTATGCTTCCATTGGACAGTGATTTGGGTGCAACAGTTTTGTTAAGGGTTATAAGCTCGTGGAGAGGAACAGCGAGACCCCAAGCTCTATTTGCTGATGTAAATGCTTGCATAGGTCAATCTCACCCCAGCTTTATCATTTATGACAGAAGCAAAGTCTTTCCTTTGAACAATTAAAAAAAATTGATTTTACAGGGTGTAGGCAAGCAACACTTTTTCGTAATGGGCCAGACTCTTGGATGTGCAGGAGTCAAAGTTCAATACGGAGATGATGACCAGAATATTGAGGTAATAAAGTAAGAAGCCAATAACGGCAGAATTTATAAAAAGATGCAGAATAAACAATTGGTAATGTTTCATTCATGCCCTTTCAACTGCATCCACTGGGTGGATACTGAAGAGTTGGCAGTGCTTGAGTTCAATCTAAACTGAAGGAAGGGCATGCTGTCTTTGGACAAGGATGGAAAAGACCAGAGACGATTTCACAAAAAATTTCATATCAAAATTAAATAAAAAATAAAGTTTTATTAAGAATATAAAATAGTTAAAATTACAATGATTTTCGCCTACTTTTTATAGATTGAAATCTTTTCATAACAAGATCATTGTCAATATTTATAAATACATCTCTTTCAATGTAACACACTAAACAATCATTCAATAGGTCATCTCTCATTTTATTACGAAGTGAACTCTTGATAATTTTTATTGCGGAGAAAGCTCTTTCCACTGTGGCTGTAGTAACTGGTAAAAGTAATGACAATTTGACTAACAAATAAACCAAAGGGAATACATGATGCTTTCTTGTAGCTACCATTCTCTTAGCAAGATCTCCAATTTCACTCAATTCAGAGAAATTCTTATCCATACGTACATCAATGATAAAATTCCCAAGTTGATATTCAAGTTCAATTAAAGTAATAGGAGGAAACTCTGATGGATAGAATTTTGCAAGTTCAATCAATTTGTCCATGTCAAACGCAGAAAAAGAGTCTTTAGGATCAAGACACGCCATACATAAAAGCAAACTTGTATTGACTTCATCAAATCAATTGTTAAGCACTTGAAGTTGCATGTCAATCACATAATAAAAAAGCTCAACACAATAGTGATGAAGATTCGTCATGTCTTCGCTTCTACGCCTTGATCTCCCTCTAACTATAAACGTATCTTACATATCTATCATACTTACATTATTTTCACCGCAAAAGTCAACGACTTGTTTCAATAAAGACTCCCAACCATCATCTCTAACTTGTTGCAAATGATATTTTGAGACTTTAATCAAATGCATTGCATTCACTATATTTTGATCTTTTTTCTGTAAAACTTGAGATAACTCATTTGTGATTCACAAGATCTTTATCATAAGATGCAACACAAAGAGAAATTCAAAGCGAAGCATAATATCAATTAAATCAATAGCTTCAGCTCTTTGTGAATCATCATTCTCATTTTCTCCAATAAACTTAAGAACCTCAATGACAAAAAAATAAATGTAGCAAATTAATGAGCATACCAAAATGAGAAGCCCAACGAGTATCTCCCGGTCTTTTCATTGTCATTTCTTGATTCAACCCATGCCCAGTTTCTATCTATTGGAACCATTTTTAGAGCCCAATGTTCGGAGTCATCATAAGACGTGAGCGTACGTGTTACCTTGAGGGTTATCTCTATGAACCCGTATTAGCCATTTCCCACAAGAGTGGTGTGCCCACACCAGTCAATCACCAAAATCATAATTGACTTCTTCAACATATTGTAGCTCCAATTCTCTATTTGTGTTATAGGGATAGAAGAATGTGTTAGGAAACTATTGCTTCAAGAATCACTTCATTTGGTGGTCGGACGATAAAGTTATGGCCAAGAGATTTAAACAATGTTGATATCCTCAGTCATAATGTACCTATCTTGGGAGAATTGACATAACTTTCTCTAGAAATCTTGGAATGAGGCCATTCTTCAACTATTTCAAAGAAGACTTCTATATCTACAACTTTCATCAAGACCAGAAGGTGAGATTATGCTTCAAGAAGGGGTCAAAATTATAATTTACTGTAATTGTCCTGAGAAGGTCCGCCTAACGGACATAATGTCCCTTCAAACGGACATAGACGAGCTTGGGGCCATTTTTCACCCAAGAAGGTCCGTTTAACGGATATGAAGTCCCTCTAAAGGGACATACACTGGGCAGAAACACTGAAACACTCGAGAAGGTCCGCCCAACGGACATCAAGTATGTCTAACGGATAGTTACGGGTTAAATTTTATATTTCCAACTCCTACAAGCTATCATGACCCATCTTATACATATCTAACATTCCTAACTCATTTTCCTCATCATTTTCACTTCCATTCCAATTCAAAACCTCCACAAAAACACATCATACAAGATCATTGATCATAACCAACAAAACATTATTTATACTTAAACATATTCATCCTTAATTGTTGATCATGTCGAGGCATTTTTTAGAATTCAACACATATTCAACTCCTTTTATCACTTCATTTCCTCTCTAACTCATCACAGTAATTCTTCCCCTTAAGACATCACATTCTCTCATTCTATTAGTTCAAAAATAGAAAAGCTATAAAGTGTCCTACATACATCCTATGTAGCATCACTAACTTGTCACAATCATAACTTTCAATTCCGATCTCCAAAATTTATATACTTTATAGCGTTGGAAAACTAAGAGGATAAGTTACAACTTTCCAGAAGACAACTTTGTCTAGTTCTATCTAAATTAGTACAGTTTTTTCCCTGAATCCAGTACATAATTTCTACCCCTATGAAAAAGCTTGAAAATGCAATATAAAGACTTTGGAAATCATGAAAAAACATAATATTTATATTTCATTAACATCAAAACAAATAAGAGTTTTACAACACTTTAGTGGGCATTTCAAGCCCCCTTATATCATGATTCAAAATACAAAGTTTACAAAAACTAGAATCGCTCAAAATGCGACTAAAGCATTGTTTTACATAATCTAACTTCAAAA
>JAOQMS010050366.1:0-29937 GCA_027563885.1 Erythroxylum longipes | reverse complement strand
TGGCCTCAGTATGTAACAACCAGATATATCATAGTACTCAATCATCTCGCCATTGACAACCACCTACACAAGTCAGTGAAAAACAAATCGGCATCTAAATATTGCAAAACGTCAATAAATACATCAATTCTCTTTCCAGGATAGTACAAGTAGTGGGACCAAAGTTTTCATATAGAGGTCTGTAAGATTGTGCTTAGCACAATCTCACAGAAAATCTCCTATTAGAACACACTAATAGCAAGTAAACGTTGAAATAAGTCCCATTCTTTGTTTATAAACTATCTCACATGGAAAACGGAGGGCAGAAAACAAGATCTCATTTCGATCTACCCACTTCTAGTGCAAGGATGTCCCATTACCATCCTAATATTAAGCTAGAAGAATAACCAAGACTTTAAAACAACCCAAAGAAGGATGAAATGAGTGTAAAGATGACGTAATTCAAAACATGAGTAGCACGTACCTCGGAGTACCATAAAAAAAAAAAGAAAAGTCCTAGACCAGTCTCTTTCTTCACCTCTTTCTTTTTCCCACCAAACATTTCAAAATACAGATCATTAAAAATGTACCCAACAAATAAAGGTCGCATTTTTCCAATCCACAGGTCGAGCAGAAGCCCAGATACTCACGTATTAAAGGCTCCAAAATGGCATGAAACAGGAAAAGGAAACCTCAATGAACTACGAAACTTGAAACCCAATTCAAAGAGCTACGTAACAAGTTTCTTATCACACTCTCTGCACCATCCGGCTCCGGTAAGAAACTGGGTCTAAACCCAAACTGAGCAACACAGACCGAACGACGAAGAGGGGTTTTGTAATTAGACAAAGAACCGAGGTGGGTATGGTGAGTAAGAGGATTAAACCTTGGTCTTGTTCTGTCCGAAAAGGGACAAATTACAAGGTTCAGAAAAATTAAGGAAGAGATAGAAGTAACAACCATTTTCAAACCTCTAAAGTTCGAGTCTTTAGTTGTCAAAAACCAGAAAGGAAGAGACTTTTGTATGTTCACTAGAGAAGGGAAAAGAAAGTAACGAGCTTTGAAGACGAGGATGTAATAGTTGTAAGGAGACTGAAGAAGCCTGTGGCGTAGAACCAGAGGAAGCTGGAGAACAAAAAATAGCTGCTGAAATTTGAGAGAAATAGAAAGAGGCTTTGTGAAAATGGTAGAAACTTCGAGAATCTGGGAGTTTGGATAACCGTTGGATGCATTGGACGGTTGGATTTCATTTCTTCGTCGTCACCTATTCACGCGTAGTATATAGTACTTACTAGCAGGTGATCACTGCGCAATTGCGCAGTGAAATGTTCAAGCCGTAATGCCCCTTTAATTTAAATAAAATGTGTAAAATAGAATTTACGTGGATAATATCTATAAGTTACTTGTTATATATTTATAGTATATCGAACACATGCAAAAGATAGTTGTCTTATATATAGTGAAATTTATAAACAAAATCATAATAGATCATGTGTTATAAAGTCGTAGAAAATTTCATAATAGAGTTGATTTTCTAGAACAAGTTAGGAAGAATTGAATCCACCTAACATACATGTTTATTTTAGCGATTTCTTAAAAGTTACCTAGCGGTGGACATCAAATATTTGAATAACGACATTTGATGCATGACTGCTTGCACTGTCATCTTTATCTGTAAAAGCAAAACCATCATGTGTTATTTAGGCTGGAAATTTAACACAAAACTCTCAATATTGGATCTGAAATGAATTATTAATGAGAATGTAAATCTAAGAACTAAAAAGAAATTGAGGAGCACCTTAAAAAGGTTAAAAGTGTCTACGAAAACTACGAACTTTATCATGATCTACAAGATCAAAGTATATATCCTTTTCAATCTGTTTAAGTAGATCCTCCATACGCGCAATTTAAAAATGCAAAGAACAACTGAATTGGTGAATCCCAAATACCTTTCTCTTCAGGTCGTTCTCCTCTTGTTCTTTCTTCAATCTTAACAGCAGTAAGAAATTTAAAGTGCAATTCAATTTATGTGAGCATCAAAGAACACAAAAACAAGTAGGGAAAGTTCATATCTAGCATCTCACCCTTAGGTGGTCTGCAATGTCTTTCTCATCCATATTACAGATTATGTTTTCCTTGTCGCTTTCACGAATGTACACCAGTATATAAGCGTTTGAATACTTGTAAACTTAAAAGGTGAGTTATTGATGCCAGAACATCCTCTTTTGTTATCTGCTCATCTTCAAATTTAAACCTACACTCGACAAATTCTTACGAGTATAAAATTTAAGGAAATAGAAATGTTTTCATGGTTTACAGAAAGCTTCAAACGTTAATTGACACAGAAACAGTAAGTTGAACATTTTGGAATTTTGTAGTAAGAATTGAGAAGTAGACTGTCTAATAAAATGCAGATGAAACACGAAGATAATATGCAAACAAGAACCACAAGCTACAAACCAGCTAAAACTTAGTGAAGCACAAAATATATCATTGATCTGAAAGAGTTGGCCTGATGTAAGCATAGTAGTATTCACGATGCACGCTGCCACTATGGACCAAAACACTTTTCAAATGACTTAGGCTCCAATAATAATATTGTAGTTGTACAGAAAATTTTTCTTTGTTAACTTACTATGCCTGTCATGTCAAAATTAGATGTCATATGTATAAACCAAAAAAAAACACAGAAGTAGAGAGACTCAAGCAGAGGGACAGCTTGACAGCGAAAATGTAAGGGATTGAACCTGAGTCAATTCCATACCAAAGGCAAATGTGCATGGTTCCAAAATGAATGCTTTATCATCATGGTTTATAATTACTCTAAATTAAACTTAGGGAGGGGAAAGGAAATCAAGGGCAGTGCAGATTAAAAATTTTACAACACAGACTTTGCTTCACCATTAACACCTAGCTCTCCTATCCATTATGGCCGTGCATGTCAAGCCCAAAGATTGCCTTATATAATTCTAGCAGAATCAACAGTCGTAATATACTCATTTAGCCACATAATAAAGAGATTTTGAAATCTTCAAAAGTTCCAGACATCCAAATTCTCTTTCAGATTTTTTTGAAGCTAAAAATTCCCCAGCAATTCCAATCAAACTGACTTATTTTTAAACCAATAACAGAAGACATGCACAATAATGCAAGACAAACACAAAATAAATAAATAAGGATAGAGGAAGAAGTCATGATAATGAACAAATCAAAGGTAATCCTTAAATATAATAACATACATCATCATTGATGTCATTTAGAATCCTTTGACCATCAAGAATATCCCGTTGTCCTTCTCTTCTAGTTGTGAGCCAAGTTGTATAATCAGAAGTGCTCACTCGGTCAGAAGCTGCCTTGTATCTAGGACCTATTGCTGAAACATCATCTGATAATGCAGCATGGAAGTGAATTTCACCTACACCTGCTCATGTAGTCAAGCCAGAATACATGAGATAAATAATAATGGACAAGAAGCAAATTATCACATTAATTCAGCTTCCACACCAATGAAGAGAGGATATAAAGAATGAATGCAGTTGACTGCGTGAAGTAATCATTTTTTTTACGATTGTTTAAATAATTATATGGTTCGCTGGAATGTAGAGATCTTTTCCTGATCTTCTTAACCAAATTCAAAAGACTACCGAAATCAAGGTTTCGACTATTTCTGAAATATGCTTTAATTAAGAAGACAAACATGTACAGACATATGAGACATCAAACTAAAGGTGGGTTAACATACTTTCTGTAGAGATAACATTAATTTTCTTCATGCAAGTATAAATAGCCCAGAGATTTAACTATCATACCATAAGGTTTTTCTCTATCCCTTGCAAACATAAAGGCCACAGCACCAGAAGACACTTTTCTTCTCGTGCTGATATTGATTGCTTCACTGCCACTTCTGCATACAAACTGGGCCTTCTCGTCAGCAGAGTAGATTAAATCCAGAGCAAGGTATCGAAACATGTACGTAAAGAACATGTTTTGATTGTCACGAGCTTGGATGAGAGTCTCTGGCATTCTTCTCAACTCCCTGGCTATCCTTCTCTTCTGTAGATTATCCTTCGGTGCTTGAACAAGATGGTTGCAGACCAAACTCATTGGTTGGCACACTGTACTCACTGCTAACAAGCTCTTGGCTTTCTAGTGCAATCTTCTTGAAGTTCTTCAGATGTTCCTTATATTGGCTAGAGCTGTAATTTGAGCTTCCACATGAGCTGAATGCCATGCTTTGTCCAGGCAGCATTCCATCACTTAATTCATCTAGAGGTATATTTCCTTCGAGAGCTGGGACTATCTGTTTCATACAGCAACAGCAATATAAGGATCTTTAACCAGCATAATGACTTTGGCAGTTTAATTTTTTGTATATAGGGATAGCGTAATCGCTTTACGATGCTTTTAACATACAATAGACTCGAATGATTATTGGGTGTGGGTGCATCTTTTGATATTTGAGTAGTTGTGTAGGAAGCCAATCAAGATAATTGGAAAAATTCAACGCACGGATAAGAGTTAAAGAAGGAATCATTTACTTCCAACTCATTTACTTCCGATTAGAGTGAAGAACTCATACCTAAAGTGTTCAACTCCTTCATTTGATCAAGCCCACAAATGGAAGCAATTTCGTTTTCTGCAGAACTTGAAGGAAAATATTACAGTAGAGGAATATACGAAAAGCTGGAAGTTTCGCATCACTTAACATTCAATTCAACCAACATGGCATTATACTAAAAACTCACCATTTAATATTAGTGCACGTAAGTTGACAAGAGATTTCAACTCGTCCATTGTTTTAAGCTTATTTTTGCCTGGATTTTAACACCTGATACACAAAAAAAAGGACTAAAAGACAAAGATTCTTACCAATCATCAGGAGCAGCTTTAACAGCTCGATCAAAATAATCCTTAGCCCGAGAAGCATCCTTATGACCCTGCCATATCAAATACCTATATAGAGACAGAGCATTTCCATCATTTGGATTCGCAAGAATTGCCCTCCCACAATACTCCTCAACTTTTTCATAATCCACTTGGTATTCATGATTACAACATAACGCTTGCAAATGATAATAAATTTAACAACCAATTAAATGAAAGGGCACAAAAGATATATAATCTGTTTAACGTAGTAGTATAAGAAATACAATATTAACGACAACAAGATCATTGTAAAAGGAAAAACAAGTCATAGTTTATATAGAAGTAGAACATCATGAAGAGTGCTTTATTCAGTGATAGCGTTAATTAATATTTAAAAAAGATTTAAAAAGTTCATGATAATTTAGCCTTTTTCATGCGATCATTAACAGGAATATCTAAAGTTGGCGTCGATTCTGGTCCAGTTTCTTCAAATGTTTTCTCTAGACATTGTTCAACTCTTAAAGAAGAAACAACAATATCTTCTGAAAAAAAATATATATTAGTGAATGTTCAATGAATAAATAATAACAGTAAAGATTTTTGTGAATTTAAATTGTTTAAAAATGGTAAATAATAAATAACAGTATTCACGAATACAAAAATGAAAAAAAATATTTAGTAAATAATGATAGGTACCTGAAATAGTTGAAAGTGTCATTTCAGGATTGCTATCATCTTTTTTTTCGCTTGAAGTTGAACTTTGTTCTAGTTCAGCATTATCAATTTGGCGGTAATATATAACAGTGAAACGTTGCCTCCCGTCCAATGGTTGGATCTGAATAGGTTTAATATGAAGGAGAAAGGTTTTCGTCTTCAATTCAGCATGGACCTTATTGAGAGGAAGTTCCATACTCTTTTAACCAAAGAGGAAATTGTGGATTATTAATCATTAATCATATAATAAACATGGCATAAAAAAATAATGAAGTGTATTTTTATTTGTAATAAGTATAAAAATATGACCTGGTTGTAATATTGCATAGCTTCAACTGCATTGAAGTTCAACAGATTTTCGGCAAGTTCTCCAAAAATGGATGCTGTCACAGTTCCTGTGCTATCAGTCAAATCAATATCATACCGGCATCTACATTTAAGAAGGAAAGTAAATCAAAAAATGTATAGTTGAATAAATAATGAATATTAGAAAGTTGCATTGAGAATTGATATGAATGATTTCAAATTTAGGGAAATGCCTGGGTTGAGCTGGATGTTTCTCCTTGCAAGAATTACATGTAAATGTAACCCCATATGAAGCGGCAGTTGAACGAAAACATTTTTTGCAGCTCATATACCAATATTTTTGTTGAATGTGTTGAAAGGAAATACGAGCTTTAATCCATGCTGTCTGGAAAGATACAAATAGATGTTTGTTGTGAATATTCAAATTAGATAGATAATATGTGAGAAAAAAATTTCATAGTAGAATGTAAAATGGATGTACCTTGTCGGTGGGCTTTAGGAAAATGATCTTTGAGATTTTCTGATTTGATCCAAAAGATAGATTAGGATCATATTTAAGATAAGTCTGTTGGGTGACAAGGTCTTTTAGCTGCTTGTTGTTATGTTGTGCCCTAGGAAAATGGTAATTATAAGCATAAGTATAAAAATATGTTAAAATGTGTATATCAGTTTGTTTGTTATAAAAGTAAAGACAGGAAATGTGAAAGCACCAATTTTTTAAATCTGCAGCTTCTTGTATTGGTGGATCAACGAGAATTGCAGAATCAAACCATGTGGATAATGCGACACCTGAAAATTTAAAAATGTAAGCCTAAAATGAATATATAAGAATAAATATAAGGAATATAATACTATAACGAAAACAGAAATAGAATTACCATTATAAAAGTGAACTTTTAGCCTACGACATACAAGTACTGGATAAGTATATAAGGTCTGTGTAATTTGTTGTCCTTCGTTGGTGACAAAAGCATCCCAGATTGACAGTATGATGGTTTGTTGTCTAATAGAAAAATGAAAAATGTCAGAAGAATTAAATGTTATTGAAGTTCATTAGTTGTAAAGAATATAAGAGAATATAACATACTGTTTGTTAGCAAGGACAAGTTTTTGGACAGTCGAAATTTTGTCGCCTTTGTTGATACGCCTCACATCCAAAACTTGAATAACAACAGCCAAGATATCTATCATATGGTAAGGATAAGTACAACGAAAGGTAATGGAAGAAAAAAAAAGCTCGTTAGAGAAACAGATATAAAACTAACCTACTGATTTTTCCTTGTTATTGATATAGTTGATGAGCTCTGGAAAGGATGTATACGTGAATTTGCTTGGTTGTATGTTGTCATCATTAGTTATTGGCTCAACAACAGTGCGACTTGTAATGATCCACTGAATATTCAAGTCTTCATGTTGGAATTGAGGTGGAATTGACTTGACAATGGCATTAGAAATGATGTAACTTTTATAAGGTTGCAAAATAGGGCTCATGCTTTGGATATCATTATTAAATATGATAGCTTCGACACGTGATCCCTGTTGGAAAAAATGAAATCCAAAAAAAGGCTAAATAATTATGATGATAGAGAATAGTAACAAATTCAATTTTTGATAGATTGATTTAAACTAAAAATGGTGATGAAATTTTATAGAAAAAATTATTTCATGAATTTAGTAGTTTGAATAAAGAAATTGTAATTGTTGTACCTCTGAATCAAAAAAGATAAATTTTTATCTTCTGGACGGTTTGTTAGGTGATGTAGCAATTTGTTGTTTTTCTTGCACGGTTATTTTGCATGACCATCCTTCAGCACCAAGTAAAATATCATTGATGAATAAACGTTTCTCTATCCTATAAAAACAAAATGGTTAAGAAAATACTGACATTCTAAATAATTTATTGTAGGTAAAATGAAACTAAATAAACTCAAACAGAACAATGAATGCACCTTTTGCTTATTTTGTTTGTTACAATTTAGACAATTGGAAAATTTCACGGAATACAATATTCCTTGTTTTGTGATGAATTTCTAAAGATTCAGAAGTGCCTGGAATAATTAGAACTTTAACTGATTCAGGAGTTCTAGCTCTTGACAAAGCAACATACAATTGTCCGTGTGAAAATACAGGCTGACGAAGATAAATTCCAACATAATCAAGAGTTTGACCTTGCGACTTATTTATTGTCATCGCAAAACATAAACAAACAGGGAACTGTGTTCTTACAAATGGAATCCCATTTTTATCATTTTCAGAAGATTGTAGAGGAATCTTGGGTATGAAAACTATTTTTCCTTTATAAGGTACAAAAACAATTTCTGCAGAAATTGTATGCTCTTTTAGTTGTCTGCATATCAATCTTGTGCCATTGCACAAACCCTCTGTTGGATTCAAATTTCGTAGAAGCATTATTGGACAGCCTTCTTTTAGTAATAATCTGTGAGGAGGTAGACCTTTAGGATTCAGAGAGTTGAGAAAATCCTCATAATCTGCCTGATGTTTTCGGTCAACTGTTTTGTCAAAACTTACAAATGGATGTAAATTTCTAGACAATTTATTGATCATCAGGTCATTAATTTCGTCAACGCAGCTGTTTGTTGGACAGAGTACGCATCTATTTATCATCTGATATGGATCAGATGAATATATGGTTAAGTCAGGGAAGACGCACTCAAGTAACCTGGTGAAATTAACAATGTATTAGAAGGAAGTTAAAAATTATTTTAAAGAGACAATAAAATGGGCACTAAATGATAAAATATAAAAAGTATAACCTGTTAAGAGATTCATCTTTGTTATAATAAGGAATCACCAGCTGTTCGGGTAGAGATATTTGATCTTGCTCGTCAACAGGTTCTATACCTTCTCCTACCCTCAATAAGAAATCGGAAAAAGCTGGATTTGATATAGCTCTCATGTTTATTGTCAGAGATAATTTGCGTATTTGTGACCACAGATGTGAATTTACAAGGCTTGAATCAATTAACTGTTCTTTTGTGGCTTGGTCTATAACAGGTAAGGTTTGACGAAAATCACCGCCGAAAACAACAATCTTTTCACCAAAAGGCTGATTGGATTCTGTGATATCTTATAGCAAATCATCAAATGCTTCAATGGCTTCTCGTTTTGCCATTGAAGCCTCGTCCCATAAGATGAGACTGGATTCAAATATCAATTTTGCAATACTGCTCTGCTTACTTAATTGGCAAACTTTTTTCTTTGAAAAATCAAGTGAGATCTTAAATTTTAAGTGTGTTGTCCTACCACCAAGAAGTATTGATGCGGCAACACCAGATGTTGCAACAGCAATTGCAACATGACCCTGTGATCGTAAAGTTGCAAGAAGTGCTTTGTACAGGAAAGTCTTCTCAGTCCCTCCTGGACTGTCAATAAAAAAGCTGCAACCATTTGAACCGAAAACTGAATCCAAAATCAAATCAAAGATGTATTTTTGTTCCTCATTCAACTTTGAGTGTAACAATAAATCTTCTGGATCAATGTGTATATTTTTCTCACTTTGTATTTCTTTAGTGAGAAACTCATGATGATTAACTGTAAAATCATATCCTGCAAAATGATAATCAGATAAGCTCTTCCCCATTTGTTCTAGGGATCTATTAATATCTTGGAGGGTCATCCTTGTAATGTCCTTAGATGTATATCCATTATAAGAGGAAGCATGTCGGTAATCAGAATAAAGATAGTCTTTGAATATTTCCCAAAGTTGCTTAGGATTTGCTGGTGAACAATAGAATAGGATTGTAGCAAATAAAAGTCTAAGTGAAGCTGGCATTTGAAATAAAGCAGCCTCTTTAAGAGTTTCTTCTATGTAAGAGTCAGATGCTAGCAAGCCTAATTTTAGTGCAACCTCCCTAAAACAACTTGCCTTTTCACCATCAATAGTTAATAAGTCATCAAATGATGTTGGTCCCTTAACATGCATAAGTAACAACCTTAGGTAATACCTTTGTCCTTCTTTAGGGTCAACAGTAACCAATCTTCCTATAACCTTCTTTCGGCTCCTTTCTGACCATGTTTTTGTCTTTGGGGTCCAAACAAAATATTCTGGGAAATCTTTATATAAACATTTCAGCTCCTTCGCATTTGTATTTGTCAAATTCATTTTGAAGAATTCAGTTAACATTGTTCTTGAGAAGTCAATTTTTCTGAACAAATAGGACAAATCTGAATTTTTGTCAAAGGAGATAGATTGTTGATCGGGAAGATGAACCTGAAGGACATAAACAGATGGATTGATCTCTGCCAAACGAAACTCATATATACGCCAAAAAGCTTCAGGAGGAGAAATCCAACGACCTTCTTGGAAATTACTGATTTCGTCAATATCAGCAATGGTCTCTTGATCAGCAATACTAAAAATAACAAGATCATGGCCTTTGAACACATACTTATACAAGTATTTAACAAGTTTAACAGTAGAGCATATTTCGACATTTATGTAGCAATTAATGAGAAGAAAAAGGTATGGACTATGAGGAACTACCCATCTATTATCCACCTCATGCCTAGAAATCTTCACTTTTCGGCCATCATTTCTTCTTCTATAACAAGGATAGCTGTCCTCACCATGGACAGTAAAAGGAGCAAATTTTTTTGGATAATGGTTCTTGCACACACCATTTTTCATGCAAGGGCTGTCTTTATTCAAATGACCACAAGGACCATCGATCATGTGTTTAATGACAAGAGAATATAACCGCGAATTTAGAACGGGGTCTGGTATTTCAGCAGAAATGATCTGGTCATAAGATTCTGGATTAAGTAATTTAGAATGCGGTCTAAGTATCAATAACAAATGAGCATGACGGAAACCCCGCTTTTGGAACTCTATAACATAAACACACGCTGCAACTTCTCCAAAAATTTGCTTCTTGATCAGTTCATTTTTAAGGATTTCAAATTTAGCTCTAAAAACTCTCGCTAATAAATCAGGCCTATCTTGTGCCTTTTTATGAAACTTAAGGTTGTCTTGAATCTCCTTCCACATAGGGTTGCAAGTCATGGTGAGGAAAATGTCAGGTTTACCATACTTCTGTACTAGAGCCATTGCATCAAGATAACAACATTTCATGTCCCTTGGACCACCAACAAACGAAGCCGGGAGCACAATTTGACGGCCAATTCAATAACCTTCAGTTTGACCAATAGCAATACTGTCCAAAACACCTTTTAATATCTCTGTCCTTATCTCATTTTGTTTCTTTCTATGGAAATCAAGTCTAGCTGTTTCAATCTTTATATAAGCACCCACAACAAACTGTTGAAGTAGCCTTAAGCTATGGAGCAACATTGATTCATCATGTTCTCTTATTTGAAGCTTATAACAATAATACTCTCTGGTAGAAACAGTTCCTTCTTCACAATATTCTTGATTAGCAACTAGAAATTATACAAACAAATCAAATAAATAAAAGCATAAGGTTAAATAACACTATACAAATGAAGTAGGATAAGAAAAACTTGCCTGTATTCTCCATATTAAATAAATCAGATGGATCAGTAAAAGAATTGAAACTGATGTGATGTTCCTGATTTGGAGCATTGTTTCTCTTTATTTTTGAAAACAACCTCTTAATTCCACGATGCCATCCAGATTCACCATGAGGAAATAAAAGAGGATATTGTAGGGGATCATAACAGGCATAGTAAGATTTGATTCTATAACTTGTGCCTGAATGACTATACACTTGGATGTGTGGAGAATGATCAGCCCTTTCATCATCCGTCTCAATCCATATAGCAGCTACTTGTGATGCAGTAGGAAGATTGTATACACGTTGATCGAGTCCAGGATAACACTTCAAGACTATTGTATAATTGTCAAGTGTTGGAATATCTCTAAGACTCCTGAGAAATTTAGCATAGGGATTATGTTGTAGGATTGTCATAAGTAGTTTTAACATATTCTCACGAAGTTTATCAGAACTCTTTCTCCTTCTTGTAAGTTCCTCATCAGTATCAAAAAAATAAAGTTGGATGCCAGACACTTTATCCGTTGTCGAAACTAAACTATCAAGGAAATGATAAACTTGGCCTTGAACACGAAATGTATAAACACCTTTCTTATTTTTTGTCAATTCTCGATCATACCTAGCCCCATAAGAAGTAAAAGCCACATTATTATTATATGTACGAACATTCTTCCTGAAATGTTCAGACTCTTCATCACCATCAATAAATAATCGTTTTAGTGCATATGGCATTTGAGGAGCAACGATGGAAATCTCTCCTAATGAACAACAAAATGATGGGGGCTCTAAATAGAATCTTTTAGCACCACAATGATCACGGTTGGGAATGAAAGGAAGCTGTAGAGGCTCAGCAGGATAATTCTTCAGGCGTGTTAATTTTGAATAAGAATAATGATGGTTTATTCCTAAAAAGATTTATAAAAAGATTGATCAGTAGGAGGAGCAATAATAATATAAAACTACAAAGAATATAGCTAAGAAGATTTATACCTTGACGCTCAACAGATGCCAATGAGGTTGATACAACAGAAGAGGAACATACATTTGGACAATCCAAATTATGATCCATAGGAGAAGAAAGATTTACATTAATATGATCAACGTGAGAATTAGTCGATGAATTTTGCACCAGTTGACTACTGAAAGGAGGAAGAAATTGTTGATCATCCATAGTAATATTATCAATGGTAGAATAAACAGCCTGATCATTAATAACTTTACGTCGACGCTCTCCTATAGACAATACAGGTTGATCAAAATTTTCTGTCATTTTACGACCAAACAAAGATAAAGTAGGATTATTTTTCTATGCAGCATAAGCTTCTCGGCGTCGTTGTAGAAGGGCTTGTTTCTCATTTTTGGGTATTTCAGCATACTTTTTATGCCTTTTGGCTTTCCTATCCATCTCTGGAACTAGATAAACCTAGAACGAAGGCGAAAACAACTAACAACTATGCACGCTAAAAAGATCATGTAGAAAATAAAGAAAAATAAAGTAATAAATTAATATAATAAGACAAAATTATTAACATGTAATTGTTGTTCTTTAATGTATAATTATATAATAAAATTTATTGTTTTATATTATGTATATATATATATATATACAATTTAATTAAATATTAAACAATAATATGTTCTAATATGAGAAAAATAGCCTATTTAGTGAAACAATAAAAATATTCACATGCATGGGTTGAAATAACTCAAAGACATTTGGAAGAATTGAAGAAAAAATTAACATACAAAAAGTTTGGCGTTTTGGCATTTTAGCATACTTTTTACGCCTTTTGGCATTCCTATCCATCTTTGAAATTAGATAAACCTAATATTTTATCATAAAAGTAAAGCATACCTCGATACCACAAAGCAAATGTAAGGTCAGACAATAATACCTACAAAAAAAACAAAAAAGCAATTTCAAAAAAGTGATAAATCAAGTCAAAACCAGAAATCATTAACATAAAAAAAATTATATACATTGTTACAAAGTGATATGCTTAAGAAAAAAATATAAAAATTTAGTTTTAAATAATTTTATACTAAGTCGGTAAATTTTAAGATATAATATAAATATATGAAGATTAATGATTTAAATGAATATATATTTTTTATTCAAAAGAAATTAATAATTTAGAAAGAAAAATATGATATATACAACAAATTTGATATGTTTATAATAGTTTATATGACATTTTTTCATCATAATAATAATTTTAAATTTTACCTTTTTTAAATAAAAAATAAAACTTTTCATTTTTTATAAACAGATAATATATAACAAACATTTATGGAGATTAGTCATTCTAATGAACCAACAAGATTTGGCTCAGCAACTTTGAGAATACTTCTTTTCTTTTACAGGTTAAGTTCTCGTGCATGAATTCTTATTTGCAACATAACTAACTAATACACACGCCTATAGTTGCTGTAATGTTGTATATGCAAATTCTACTAGAGTGTTTATGCAAATCAGGTGACGCTTGCACGCTGGAATAATATATACATTAATGATTCGACCTCTTTTAGTGCCTTTAAAATTGTGTTCAGTTTTCTGTGAAGATTATGTTTATTCTTACTGATATGTTACAAACATAATTTACATTCAAATATATGAGCAGAATAACGATAAAAAAACTATGTAGAAAGGTGGAGAGATGAAGAACTTACGAACACCAGATGAAGGTTAAAACTGTTGTTTTGAAGTTCCACCGATCCAAATATACGAGCTTAAAATAGCCTATTTAGTGAAGGCATTTCGAAGGATTAAAGAAAAAATTAACATACAAAATAGGTTTCGCACTTTCACTGCTTAGTGTGATTGTGTTAAAATAATTGTTATGCAAAAAAACGATAAAAAGCTCTAATGAAAGACAAGAGATGAAGAACTTACGAGTGCTGGATGAAGGTTAAAACTTTTGTTTTGAAGTTCCGCTGATATCTTATATGTTTGGTGATTGAGTTAGCGAGATAAAGAGAGGGACAGAGAAAAGAAAGAAGACTCGAGGTTCTGCTTGATATTCTAGAGACAGAATGTTCTAGATAGTTGATTTGAGGAGACAGAGGCGTAGAGAGAAGAAATAAAACTTGGGGTGAGGATGTGTCGTTCATGGATGGGACAGTGTCTGGTTAATCCTGTGAAATGATTAATTCTCTTAAATGAATAATAATGAAGGCATTTATCAGGGGCTTTTTTTTTGACGTTTATCTTATAATAGTTTCATTCGTAACCAGTTTACTTTGCTTCTAGTTTGATTTTATATTATTTTAAATGACTAATTTTCTTAAATGACTAATAATGAAGGCATTTATCAGGTGTTATTATTATTATTATTTTGTTTATCTTATAATAGTTTTATCCTAACCAGTTTGCTTTGCTTCTAGTTTGATTTCATATTATTTTATTAAAAAGGTTTTGATCCCTAAATTTTCATGCCTACCGTATGCGTACATGTTAAACAACTCTGGACGTATATCATTTACCCGTTGCTTTGGATATGCGACTCAAATTAGTATGCTTTATCGATTTCTGCATGTTTAGTTTTTTCTAGTATCGAAATTTAGTGAGAAAGGAATCGTATGGATGAAGACAGTGGACTCACTAAATATATTTTGGATAAAATTAGCATAAAAAAGATAAAGATTTCATAAATTGGTTATATATTGCATAATTTATAATGTACTAAAATTGGTTAAATTTGGTTGACGAAGGGAGACGTAATTTTTCTCACATAGAGAGAGAAAGAGTGAAACAGAAGACGCGGTGGTGAATCTAGTAAATCTTTCCGAATAAAAACTGAGGCATTAATATAGATATTTTTATTGTTTCGGTGGACCGAGAGAAAAGCAAGACGTTATATATACGTTTTTGTTGCATGATTATTTAATTGGTGTTTGACGTCTTGTTCATTTAATTCTTAAAAAGAGAAAAAGTTTATTTTAATTATTTGAAATGTTGGAACTTGGAATGAAAGCAGAAGCTGTATTTAATTTTTTGAAACGTGGAAACCAATGAAGAGAGGATATAAAGAATGAATGCAGTCGACTGCGTGAAGTAATCATTTTTTTTTTCGATTGTTTAAATAATTATATTCTCCTACATCTTTTAACGGCTATTTACATTGTGTAAAACGTTTTGCATCTTCTGTGTTAAATTTTGTATCAATAGTTTTTGCATCCAATCTTTTGTACGAGTGCCATGGTTCACTGGAATGTAGAGATCTTTTCCTGATCTTCTTAACCAAATTCAAAAGCCTACCGAAATCAAGGTTCGGACTATTTCTAAAATATGCTTTAATTAAGAAGACAAACATGTACAGACATATGAGACATCAAACTAAAGGTGGGTTAACATACTCTCTGTAGAGGTAACATTAATTTTCTTCATGCAAGTATGGATAAAAACATAGCAATGCAAGACACAACTGTTATAGGAAACACCTTAAAACTGATCTGAACTGAGCTGAGCTTCATTTTTTACTTTTTCTTTTACCATCCCTTTGTTCTTCCTCTTGCAAGCAATAAAAACACTATGCAGATAAAAGGGAATCCTTTGCTTTTGCTTTTAAACCCACTTTTGATCATGTCTTCTAGTCGGTCCTTCTTTCTGCTGCACAATGATTTTGATTAAACACAGGCTAAAAACCTACACTACATTTTTGGGATTCTTGCTTTGTCCTTTCCAGGGAAGGTAAGACATGAGCGGTTAAAAAAAAAAGGGGAAAATTACTGTTCCATAAGGTTACAAGCTACACATCTGTGTTACAATGTCTTCTTTTTGTTTCCTTTACTGGTTCTTTCTTATTTACCTGTGGATCTTCTGAACTTCAACAACTGTAAAAGATGGTACAACAAAAAAAGAAATGGCGGCCCCACTTCCTTTACTGCCTTTCGCGTATGCAATTTGTATGTTTCCACACATCTGAAGGAAAAAAACTTCAATAAGTTTTTCACACCTTGATCATAGATCTAAATCATACCAAGTCTCTTCTACACATTTATGTAAAAAAGAACCCAATACAAGCAATAAGAATTCTGGTAATAGTACAAATGGAAAACGCCAAACGCTTTTCGTGTTTGGATAATATATGTCGTGCTGAAATATGAACCAAATATTGATTTATGAAAGGACTCTGAGAGCATAAATTGATATGCAGCTTTTAGCTTACCTACTAAAGATTGGTTACATATCGTTTTAACACATTATGAACCTAATGTATGTAAATAAGTTCATAGAGATGGTTTGACACAGTAATAAATGATTTTAAATTCCCAAAATGTTGAGGTTACCTCAACTTGAATCCCCTTAAGTCTCCAACATAGAGATTTCAAGGCCTGAGTCACCTCATCTCCACTAGCTTTTAGATGAGACATGATTTTGGATGCTAAAAGTGCAACATATCAGGTTAAGCTCTTCTAAAGTTTTCCACTTCAACTGTAGTCTGCAAAGTAAAGCAAAGTTTGTAGTTACTTGAAGAATGCACATCTTGTAAATAAAATTCAAGAGCATGTTTTAGCTTCAATAATGTTTGATTGCAACTGCCTAATTATAGAAGTTGGTTATTCCCATACGAAACATCATATCATGTGAAGAGAAAAGATGGTGATAAAAACATCATGCTTCTTAGTCCATGTACTGATAAACTCAAATAAAAAATGAGATACTTCAAATCAGCTACTTTATGTTTGTAAAATATATGTAAGAGTAAACGTAAATAAGAAGTAAAGTCTTTTCCTATATACACTAATTCACAACAAAAAGCTGGCAGGCAAAGACAAGAAAGGACTTTCGTGAGTATACATCCTGTCCATGAGCTAAAACCAATTGAATTTTTATGATCTCTAGTTTGTAAAGTGAAATCCTCTTTCTTAGGACCTCATCCATCCCTGGTTCTTGGGGCCCAACTGAACCATTTTCAGATCTTAACTCTTGTTTGTGGCCATTGATGGCACCAACATCATTTAACCCACCTTCATTTTTTCCAGCATCACTATGACTTGACTGGCTAAAAAAATACTTATACTTCTGGATCTCACTTTGTTCTTCAATTAAGGCATGTCTTATGAGGCCCTGGATAGCTAAATTCGCTGGAAGCTGCTCCATCTAATCTATAGGATAATCTGACGCAACCTGTTCAACAATAAACAGAACATAAATATAACACAAAAAGAATAACTTACCGAAGGATATTAGCAATATCAAACAATGTCCTTCTTGAGATATAGAAGAAGAGAAACAGAACTGGTAAGAAATCTACTGGTCATGATGACATGATTAGAGCAAATGAGAGAAACAAAAAAGAAATTACAGGAGGATGAGTAAGAACATCCTTTTCTAGAAAATCCTCAAATTTGTAGTCCTGTTCCTCTTTAATCCTACTGGCCTAAAAAGTAAGGTTCAAAGCTTTGTTTGAAGACAAACACTGCTCCGTTTTATGACTAGAATGCAAACTAAATCAATCACATTCTCTATTGAATCATATCATAAAATATCAAAAATTAACTCAGCAACAAATCAAGAACATAATTGGCAAATTCGGGTTTTACCTTTCTAATCACTGTCCTCACAATGATAGTTTTCTTTACCATTTCCATTATCCACTGGGGATTCTTTACCAGAAGCAGCGTTCAAGGGCTGCTCTTCAGGTGGAACCATTGAATCCAAGATGAAAGGAGATGCTTTATAGGGGATCATTTACCACACTGAAACAATCAACCACAATAAATGATAATCTAAAACATGGTTCAGCACATATAAGCTACAAGAAATGATTATAAAAAACAATATGAAGAGAAGTCCAGGAAAAGCATGTCCAGATTGTTCTGCAAAAAATCTAAAAGAACATACAAGAATCCGCCAGTTGTTGAGTTCCTCTGCTCTAGGACAGCACACAAGAAATCACAAAAATACGAGGGTATTATACAAAGGGCGCCATTCGATAGCAGCTGTAAGCCTTTCCGTTTAGATTGCTCAAAAACTCAGAGTCTGTGCTTTTCACCAAGGATTTTGAGGAAAATTGCTCAAAAACTCAAAGTATGTGCTTCTCACCAAGGATTTTGAGGAAATTATCCTACAAAAAGAAAATTCAGAGAACAAAATCCAATTTCTTATTCAATATGAGTTAGTGTTGAGGGGTCGCACAGATGAAGAAATGTTCAGCTGGAGTTGTGAGAGTTATTCTAGTCCGCGGGGTGGTGCTGAGAGAGATCGGAGAGACCACATTTCGGGTTATCCCACCTGCTGATGGAGCCTTCGTCTGTTGTGGGAGTGATTAACCCCGGTGTTGAACTGCCACGGTGGAGGATTTACTTGGTAAGGGAAATAAGGAGCACCCCAAACTCGAAACCCCACATTTCGGGTTATCCCACCTGCTGATGGAGCCTTCGTCTGTCGAGGGAGTGACTAACCCCGGTGTTGAACCGACACAGTGGAGGATTTACTTGGTAAGGGAAATAAGGAGTTTGATTCAAATAACGATTTAGAGATGACCAAATTTGGTGTTTCGAGGAGAGGTAGAAGATACAGTAGAGAAGATAAATGGCAAGAGGTCGAAAAAGGAGAGAGCGATGGAATTACGCGAGAAGTTTCTAAGGGTAAGAGGAGGTTCAATAAGAAGAGAAATGACTTTGTGGGTACGCTGAATCTGCAGCTCAATGGCCGTCAGGGACGTGCTGGGTACACTGCACGAATCCTTCAACTCCATCTTCTGGTGCATCATTCACTTCCTCACTCAGCACTGTAATCTCAACTGATTTTGATCGTTGCCTAGGCTGTTAATGGGAAAGGGACCGAAGAAGCCTAGGGCGGAGAAGGAGAGTAAGCCGGGGGAGACAAAATACCTGCAGAAATTTCAGAGAAATAGAAAGAGAAAAGTTCTATGAACATGGTAGAAACTTTGAGAAAATCTGAGAGTCTGGATAGCCGTTGGATGCATTGGATGGTTAGATTTAAATTTTTATATATACTTAAAAAAGAGACCAACAAATTAATGATTCAGCATAACATTTCCTTTATTCAACTTCCTGATCGTGCGAAAGTGATAAATAAACTAAGTTCAAAGGATAGATTATCAGTTTAAGAATAGTTCCTTGATCGAAACGATAATAAGCATAATCAATTCGGTTTTTTTGAAAAATAATTTTCCAAAGCCTTCATTGCTTTGTAAAATGGAAGAAATTAGGTAGTCTACCATGTCTAGTGAGGAAAACTAAAAGAGGAGCTCAGAGAAAAAAAATGAAGAACGTAATTTCTACATTTCACAAAATTTGAGAAAATGACGTTAATGTAAATATCAGATGAATGATATATGTGCAGACTTGAAATGTTCTTTTATAGGATCCTTGTTTATAATTAACTTGTAAGCCTAGGGAATCTTCACGATAAGTATGTTACGTAATATGTGATAGGAATGTAACAAAGGGAAGAAGTATGTATAAAAGGATAACCCAGGAATTGGGCCACCAAGATTCACGAGAAACTTAGGCATAAAGAAGTATGTATAAAAGTATAACCCATGAATTGGGCCACCAAGATTCACGAGAAACTTAGGCATAAGCTATCTCGCTTCCAAACATAAATTGTGAAGAGAGACCTAGAACATAGTCTAATTTCATCAAGAAGTCACGTTGATGGAATAGTTTGGACCTGAAGTAAGTGTATTGCATGCCAGCTATCAGCTTGACATTATTTGGGAATTTGATCATTGCAGGAGTCTAGACAGGAAAAGGGGGTTTTGGATAGTAGTCAGTAGAAGATCTATGTGACATTTAGGAAGTGGGAAAGTTCCTTAACCTAAATGTCTTAGTATAATAAATTTGGACTACTAAAATTTAATATAAAATTTCCTCTTTCACCTCTACACAGAACTTTTACCAATTTTAAGAAGCTAAAAAATTAATCTTAAGGTTTTTTCAAATTAATTAGTCAAACTCCTACTTTCGAAGCCAAGTTTCATTTTGGGTGTCTCCCATTTTCTTTTGAGTTAAAATGTCCTATTTCGACATCATGACTATTTATAGCAAGAATAAGGATTCTAGAATTTCTAATAGTGGTGAGTTTAGAAAATTATCCACATTGATTGATTTATTGATATATTTTATTAAGTTTCCTATTATATTAGAAAATCCCATAAATCATGGGATTAAGAGTATCCCATAAATCATAGGATACGAGTTAGATATTGTATTAAAATTATTTCCATTTATAGGTACTAGAATTTTGTACATATGTAATACTTGTAAACTTTAGAGATATGCAAAAAAATACAATTTTTATTCAAATTTTGACATGATATCAGGGCCAAGTTAGGCTCTTTGGATCAAGTTTTTTCTAGCCTTTATTACTACAAACACATCTCTATTATTTATCCTTTGGTTCAACTACACCTTATTTTATTCCTTCTATTTCAGCCTTCATTGTTCTCTCCTCCCTATTTTATCTCTTTCATTTTAGCCTTTATCGCTGATTATTATGCGCTAAAATAGAGCATTTATTCAGGCTTTTATTGTTGGAAGTGTCTAAGGTTTAGCCTCCTTGTAGAAAGAGGAAAATGTCTAAAGTTAAAGAAGCAAGAAATATCAATACTACACAGTCGGAAGAAACTACTTGATTAAAGGAAACAACATAATTAGCATCACAAAAGTTGAGTAGTCTTAACCAAAAAGAGATTAAAAGAGTGAGATCTCTTATAAACAACCATGAAAAGCCTTCATCTACTTTTTATTTGGCACATTCAAGTAAGTTTCCATTTTTCTTTAGATTAAATGCCTCAAACACAAACTTTATCAACTCCTTGGTCATGGACTAAGGAGCTACAAACCAAATGACCCATTTATTAAAAATTTTCTCAACCAATACTTCATGTCCAAGTAGTAGAAAAATAGACACAGCTGCTGCACCTTTACAAACTATAGCTGGCATAAGAAATCTTAAAATTCCATTAATAACTCTAGCAAATGTTCTCCATGTTTCTAAATTATCAGCCAAACTTGATTCTACACAAAAAAAATCATCTAAGATTTATTTGGTAATGTGATTTTTTACAGTAGTCATTGTGTATTTCGAGTCAAAGATTCAGGGAAAATGATTAGACTTATTAGAGAACCAGATGGTCTCTACTATCTTGAAACACCAAGTCATTTTAACATAACTAAAGGCATATTATACCATTCTTTCATATCAGATTCTATTGCATCTAATAAAGAAAAAATTTTGTTTCACCATTATCAATTATGACATCCATCATTTCAAATTATTACGATTATGCTTCCCTATTTATTTACAAATTCTTACGTTAAAAAATTTTATTGTGAGGTATGTGAGCTTGCTAAACACAAGTATGTGCCTTTTCTAATTAAAAATCAAAGACTCCTTTCTATCTTCTACAAAGTGATGTTTAGGATTCAACTATATTTTCTAGTACTTTTAGGGCAAGATGGTTTATTTCTTTAATTAATGATTATACTTATGTTACCTTGATTTTTCACTCAAACATACATTTGATGTTACTTAAACATAAATATCAAACGTTTTAGGATAGATAATGCCAAGGATTATTTCAATCAAGTTCTTACCCCATACTTTCAGAAAGAAGGAATAGTTCATGAGTCATCTTGTGTGTATACTCCACAAAAAAATAGGGTAGCAGAAACAAAAACTGGTCATCTTCTTAAATAAACACAAGCCCTATTATTTTAGAAGAATATGTATAAGGCATTTTGGGGGAAGTAGTTTGTAAAGCCACTCATCTAATAAACAAATTTCCATCTAGAGTCTTGGGTCTCAAAAGTCCTATAGACATCCTTTCAAAAATTTACCCAAATCTAAACACTACCAACAATCTTATTCTTAGAATTTTCGGACATGTTGATAATAGAGGGAGGGCTCTAAAATGGTCTTTATAGGCTATTGTTTAACTCTAAAAAGGTATAAGTGTTATCACCCTCCATCAAAGCATTTTTATGTCTCAATAGATGTCACATTCAATGAGTAAGATTTGTACTTTAACAATCCTTATCTTTAGGGGGAGAATTCAATTAGGGAAGATAATGAATTTTTTTTGCTTGATCTAATTCTTGTGTCTAATTCTATAACTCAAACCTTACCTTCCTATCCACTTGTCAAAACCATATGCCCTAACAACGATATGACCCTATTGCTGAACAAGCCACATTTGAAACCTTTCCAAAAGCACCAAGTGAACCATAAGAAAAACCTGATTCTTCGTTTGGAGATGTAAGATCTGGAAAAGGCAAGGTGTTCATAAGAAATAAGACGATTGTTCTTAAACCTACACAAGTCCAAAAGTCCAACTCAGATTCTTCATATGGGGTAACAATTTCTAATCCTAAATTACAAAATGAAATTGAATTTTATATGGATAATGATCAACATGGCCTTTCTATTGCCATCAGAAGAGAAACTAGAGAGTGTACAAAATGACCATTATACATTCTTGCACATTTCTTATTGTTTAAATTTTTATCACCATCTTATAGAGCCATCCTTATGAGCCTAAATACCATTACCATCCCCACAACCTTATATGAGGCTTTATCTAATGAAAATGGAAACAATTTATTGTTGGAATCCAACCGTGATCGAATCAAGTGCGTAGTGGAAAAAAAATTTATAGATTCTGATCGAATCTCGATAATTGTATAACTTGAATAAAAACATGAATCAGAAAGTAGAAATCATACTTAATTCACATTTCCTGTTGAAATCTTTTGACAAATTTTTCACTGTGTCAACTGAGAGCTGTTCAATTATCCAACCTCTAAAGATATCCATAAAAGTAACTTCTCAACACCTTTGAGAGGAAACAAGTAAGAGTCCTAGCTCCTTAAACTCTCTTCCTATTAATAGAAAAATCATTAGGATTTTTAATTTTTATTAAAATTAAATTATTTAATTATAATTAAAATCACATTATAATTATAATTGACTTAATTTTAATAAAATAAAATATCTCATATTTAATCTCTAAAGTTTCTCAAACTTTGTAATTAAGTTCAACTTAATTAAGATTGATTTTTTCTTCACAAGTTGCTCTTTGATGTGTGACTCATTAGGTTCCTAATATATTGACAATGATTATAAATTATAATTCTAATTCACAATTAGAATTAGATAAATTAAAGATCCTTTTAATTTATCTTTAATTCTCCAATTAAACAATTTATAATCATAGATCAAGATTGACATCTAGCAACATGTCATGACTACCAAAATGTCATAAATGTCAAAGTAGTTTGACTTAACCTATCCATGCATAGTTGTGATGTATAATTTAATCCTTTCGTTATATAATATTCCAATTGGGCAGAGTATGGATATAATGTCTACTCTTTTGGTTCAATCATGTTCGTTCTTGCTAATTAGTATTTGATTTATGATTGAAATTTGAAAAGCTTTTTTCAAATGTCAATTCACTTTGGTTAGAGAATTCCATAAATCACTACTAATTAAGAAAAACAAAATATTCTCTCTATTTACTTTAAAGTGATGAATCCTTTATTGACTTACTCAACTGTCTCCATATAGTTTATACTGTATCCAAATATTACCGACTGAATTATCATAGGATGGTTCATAAGTAACATCAAAACATAGTAATTCCAACACAAGATACCTTGGTAATCTCACATTTAAGGATCAATTATAGTACCATCATTATGAGGAAATCCACAAACACATGAGCAATATTCTATTTAGGATTCTCATAGTTGGGTTAGTTTAGTGACTTATTCTCTAATAATCACCCACACATTAGTTTATGTATCTTCATATTTTAATTTTTGAGATCAATTATTTCTTAAAAAGAAAGAAACATAATGTATGCGAGCTTTACTGTTTAATCAATATCTCGTCTTGTTGAAATTGCAACTAGGAACATTTAGGAATAATATGTAAATGTAAATTAAATCTCACAATTATAATATCATCATAATTTCAATTATATAGTAATTATTCCATGGATTTTATCTTCAGTATTAAAACATCAAATGTAATTAACTTAATAAACAAAGATAAAAATTCCTTTTATTAATTAAATAATAATGTCATACATCAAATTGCATCCAAATGATTAGCTAAAAGGGCATAAAATAACAATCTCCCATTGGCACTAAAGCCAATCACCTATATATCTTATACCATATCCATCCATATGTCGATCATGTCTCTTTTGAGGCAGTGGCTTAATGAGAGGATCTGCAAGATTCTCTTCAGTAGGAACTTGCTCCAATATTATGTCTTTCCACTCCACTATCTCTCTGATCAAGTGAAACTTTCTAAGTACATGTTTGGATCTTTGATGAGACCTTGGCTCCTTTACCTGCGGAATAGCACCGTTATTGGCAGAGTACAATGCTATAGGCTCAACAATGCTAGGAACCACTCCAAGTTCAGTAATAAACTTATTAATCCAAATTGCTTCTTTTGTGTTGTGTCTAATTTCTATTGATTTTGCTTGCCTTCATATCTTGATTTTGGTTACAAATTCTTGTGTTTTGATCCAAATGTGAGATGAATTGAGTGAAATTGGTGTGAATATTACATGAATGTTAATTGGATTATCTTGTGAATGTTGTATGGAAACTAGAAGAATTATACATGAAAGAATGAAATGGGACGTGAACCATTGCATGGAATTAATTTAATTAAGCATGTAAATGATTTCATACCCGTGACCATACAAGCCACGGGTGTGACAATAGGAGTCACAACACACGCATGACAACATTTCCTTTAATTCTTGTAATTATTACATGGTAGCCATATAGAGGTGACGACTCGAAACCCTAAACCTAGGATCAAACTACCATTAGAAAGGGTAAGGACATTGGTGGTGGAGGCTTCACATTCTGGACATATACCTTCATTATGGGACATAAAAATAGATAGAGAGAAAGAAGGCAAAGAAGAGAGAAGAGAACAGAGAGTAGTTGGGTGAGTGAAGAAGAAGAACAGCAAAGAGGTGAAAGCAGAGTTAGCATTCAGCCGTCTAGGTGATCATCTACCAAAAGCAGAAGGCAAGAGCCAATGCAGAGGGTTTGAGAGTGGAAGGAGACCATTGCAACTCCCTCATTCAATACTTTTTTACTTATTTTGTTCCTATCTGTTGCATTATTTCTTTTTTATTTTACTGGAATCACTACTACGTCAGCTTAATTGACTGTTACTCTGTTGGCTTTTGATAATTCATTTTGGGTATTCACTTGTTTTATTACTTTAATACTTCTCTTATACTGATAAAGATGGGATTGAAGTATATGAAGATGATGAATCCTGTTTTTTCCATGATGGACTGATCTCTTTTTCTTGAGAAATAATGTAGCTAGTTTAGTCAAATACGTAAGATTGAGTTACTGTTGTATTGTCTTATTATTTGCTATATTTTTTGAGCTGAATGGCTGTAAAAGCATGACCAAACTTTGCATCATTTTAATATTAAATGAAGGATCGAGAGAAGAATTTTAACATGAAACGATAAACTATAGATGCTTAGGCTAATAATTAGAAATATATTAACTTAAGTGGTAATTATCAGTCGAGTTTCCATAATTAATTCAGATGATAACTTGTGAAATACGAAAGTTAGATTTAATTTATTATTTGAGTTAATCTTAGAACCTAATTGTTAATTTTAGTAATACAATTATGTAATCATTTCCCCTTAATCATACATAGGAGGTTAAATTAGTGAAATTAATTCTTAATAGTTTTCCTCATTGATGAATCAATCTGTTTTTGCTTCCAATTAAATCAGTTCACTTTTTTGTCTAATTGCAAAATTTTCTTTAAATACTTTGCTCAACAAATCGGGATATAATGTTTAGGATTGCACTTGTTTTTATCTTTTATTCAAGATTAATTTAAGTGGACTAATTTTACCTTCGTGGGAGATGACCCTAGGTAATCATTTACAACAACAGCTTATACTTGCCAGTAAGATAACCTAGGTATTTTTAGAATTTATTTTGGTACAACAAGTTTTTGGCGCTATTGCCAGGAAGGTGTTTAGTGTTTGCACTTAATTTAATTTTGATTGTTTTGTTGATTGTTTTGTCTCTTTATGCATACATTTTTGTTGTGTTATTTTATTGAGTTATTTTAGCAGTTTTTGTTACTAATTTAGTGTTGTCTTTATTTTTTTTATGCGAGGAAGGAGATCTCTAAAAAATTAACTCACTCCCTTTATTGATAACATACATCAGATAAGAGGACCTCTAGAGGAATTTGAACCCAAGCTTGAAGATCAAAAGATGGGTGAAAGGCAGCCAGTAATGAAGGAGTATGCCAGAAAAGTAATTGGTATTGCCACTTCAGGCATACGTTTGAGAGAGGTAACCAGAAACTATGAATTGAAGAGCATCCACTACTACATACTGCCATCTTTCTATCAGATTCCTAATGAAGACCCTTTAAACTTCATTTGAGAGTTCTATACCACTCTCCAGACGTTTCCTTTGGATGGCTTAAATGAAGATCAACTCAAAATGAGATGTTTCCTATACACATTGAAAGATCAGGTCAAAGCATGGTTAATGACCTTTCCGTCCGATTCATTGACCACATGGGAGGAGGTGTATAACAAATTCATGGGAAAATTTTATTCCCATCAAAAGACCTCTGAGTTGCAAATGAAGATAGCTAACTTTACTCAGATGGAGGGAGAGCCATTCTATGAGGCGTGAGAACGCTTCAAACTCTTGTTAATACAGTGTTCACACCATCATTTTCCATTTCACATGCAGAACCAATTCTTTTATGGTGGATTAACACAACAGTGTGAGTACGCAGTGGACAATGACGAAGGAGGAGCTATGGGAGAGAAGATAGCTGAAAAGACATATGAAATCTTTGAAATATTAGGGGCCAATTCTCAACAAAAAAGCATGAGGGGGAGAAGAGTTGGAGTTCATAAAGTAAACTCAAACCAAGAAATGCCTATGCAATTGGCGGAGCTCACAAAGAATGTGAAAATGCTAACCATGAGACAATCCCAAGATGCTCCGAATCATGAGGTATGTTGTACATGTGGAACTTTTGGTCATGGAGCTTCTTTTAAATATTTTGCAGGTGAGGAAGAACAAGCAAATTCACTTAATATTTTTCAATTGAGGGTGCGTAATGATCCATATTCAAATACCTACAACCTTGGTTGGAGAAACCACCCCAATTTCTCTTTAAAGATCAGTAATCCACCAGTGCAGCCCCAACCACCATATCAGAATTTTCAAAGGCAGAATTAGTTCCAAGGGCAATCTTCAAGTCAAAACATATCAAGAAAGTCTTCTTTGGAGGAAAGCCTAAATGTGTTCATTCAAGCGACGACCCAAAATCAAGATATGAACAACAAGAGATTTGATTCATTGGAAGCTTCTATAAAGAGGGTTAAGACTCGAGTGGAGCAAATCACTACTCAAATTCAAGGCAATCAAAAAGGAAAGTTGCCCAGTCAACTCGAACAAGCCAAGGCCATAACGATTATAAGAAGTGGTAAGGTGATTGATAATCATTTTCAGATTCCTTCTAACATGTCTAATGTACGTAATCAAAAAGATGCAAGCCTTGTCAAAAGGAAAAGATGGGAAAAATAAGGAAAGCAATAGGAATGACTCTTCAAGTCACGTTCAGGGAGGTAAAAAACTCAGGCATGTAACTAAAACTGATAAAGGATTAAGATTGCATAGGTCTACCGATCCTTATAGACCACCAGTTCACTATCCAAGCTACCTACCGATCCTTATAGACCACCAGTTCCCTATCCAAGCTACTTTAAGGACTCAAAATATGATGAGAAATTTCCTGATCTCTATAACATGTTTTCTAAAGTTAGTATTAGTCTGCCATTATTAGATATGATTAGGAACATTCCAACTTATATGAAGTTCTTCAGGAACTAAGCACCAAAAAATGGAAGTTTGCACCACATGAGAAGGTGATAATTTTAGAAGTAGCAAGTGCAGTCCCTCAATAGCAATCACCCCCAAATAGAAAGATCGAGGTAGTTTCATCGTCAAGCTATCCATGGGTAATGGTGAGGAGGTTAAAGGTATGCTTAACCTAGGAGCAAATATAAATGTAATGCCTCATTTTATTTATGTGAAATTAGATCTAGGATAATTAAGACCTACCAACATGTGCCTGCAATTAGCTGATAGGTCAATCTTTTATCTGAAAGGAATAATGGAAGATGTATTAGTGAAGGTGTTAGGATTGATTGTACCCGTAAACTTCGAGGTTTTAGATATGAAGGAAATAAATGAGCAAGAGAAGGAGCACACCATACTCCTTAGGAGACCTTTTATGGCCACCACCAACACTTTAATTAATGTGAAGAATGGGAAATTAACCATGATTGTCTTAGGAGAAAGAGTATTATTTTTAATCTTTAATGTTAAACCTATCTCTACTACTGCTGTTTTTTAGAAGTGCTCTCTTGTTGATCAAATTAATGATACATATTTTGATTTTGCCTTACAAGAAGAAGAAAAAAAGGGAATTATACTTGGTTAAAGAGTTTGACAAGTATTGCCAATTGCTAGATGATGTCACAAGAGGAGAGTTTGGAGAATTCATAGAGACAGCCTCCAATGAAGAGAAGAATGCAACCCCACCAAAAGTTGAGCTAAAAGTCACTACAAGAAAACAAGGCAATTTACAACGTTTTTAAAATGTCACAGAATGTGCAAAAACTTCATAGAATACAATTTGTGATATTTTTAAAAATGTCACAAAAAACGTTGTGGAATATGGTGTAGGCAAAAGATTTATGCGATGTTTTATGTAAAACATCACGAAAAACATTGACATTCTGTGACGTTTATAAAAACATCACTGAAAGGTTGGCCTTTCCGCGACGTTTTAAGGAAACCTTTCCGCGACGTTTTAAGGAAACATTGTAGAATTCCTAAAACATCGCGGAATCTTTCACATTCCATGACATTTTAGGAAACGTCACGGAAAGCCACATTCTGTGACGTTTCCTAAAACATCGCGGAAAGCCACATTTGACGACGTTTTTGAAACGATGCTAAATCTTTCAAATTCTGTGATGTTTTAGACAAACATCACTGAATGTGGCTTTCAGTGATGTTTCGAAAATGTCGCAAATTGTAGTTTTCCGTGACGTTTCTGAAAAACGTCACGGAATGTGGATGATTTCGCGACATTTTTAAAAATCACTGAATGTTTTAAAAAAAGTCATAGAATACACTTATTTTCTTTTATTTTTTAATTTTTGAAAATAAATTTCATTTAATATTTTTCCAATTTTAATAATTATTTTTTAAATAACAAAATTTTTTAAGTCTTATTTATTTAATAATTATTCAATATTATTTATTAATTTTATTTATTTAATAATTCTTCAAGTTTTTAGTATATCATTAATTTTAATAATTATCTATGTATCATAAGAATTTCATACGTCCAGACAATTTATTATTTAATTGCAATTCCCAAACATGTTATAATACAATAATTACTATAAAAAGTATGTCATAAGTGTATAAGATATCAATATGAGTACATATATCTAATCTAAACGAATATTATGTGTAGAACATAAAA
>JAOQMS010050206.1:0-30029 GCA_027563885.1 Erythroxylum longipes | reverse complement strand
TCAAAGGTAACATGTTCAGCTAAATTCGGAAATGTTATGCATAATGGTCTATGAGTTAAATCGGGTGCAGCCAACTCGGATTTGCCATTATGTATTCAGATTCTGCTTCCAATTCGTTAACCAAAGTCGATCTTACTTCCCTACGCAATCTCCGCAGTGTTCTCTCGATCTCCGGATCAAGTTGCTCAATTTCTCTATGAGGAGACCTGATCATTACCATGCACCAAAACTAATGAACAATTAAAAATTAACAAGTAACAAAAAGAATGATTAAAAATAAATATATTCACTAAACAATCAAATTCAAAAATTAAACTACCACATTCCCCGGCAACGACGCCAAAATTTGACAGCGCGTGTCGAGTGCACTGCAAAATTTACTTGACTCTGCACACTAAAATTTGTAGTTGCGGTAAGTTGGGATCGAATCCACAGGAAATATTCGGTTAATTTTTGTAATGAAATTAATTGATGCAAGGAAAGAAAATGGGGGGTTTTTGGGTTTTAAACAATTTAGAAAATTAAAGTAAAGGTAAAACGCCGAAAATAAATTAAAACAATTAATCAAAAATGCAAAAAGTGTTGACTATGAGTAAAGTCCGGTTCTAGGGTCAATCTCGGCCTAATCACAATCAAGCATATTCCTTCATTCTAAAGTCTTTACAATTCTTTTCGAACTATTGATCTGAGACTAATAGAACGCTCTACAAATCTCAGTTTTCCCTTAGGTTGAATTTAATCAAGATACGATCATTAATTAAACCTAACTACCGAATAACCTAGGATACGATCTCTAGATTCAATTTGGCAGTCGCATTACGAACTGGAAAACGATCAATATAGGCAGTAACCTCACACGTTCGGGTTATCAAACCTAAGTTATGTTGTTCCTAACAATTAACGATTGTTAAACGCTACTTCAAACATCAAAAGTAACACAATTACGGATTACAATTGATATTTTAGCGGTAGGTTCAAAATAAACAATCAAAATAAAATATTAAGATTATTTATCCTAAAACCATCCAAATCAATTCCAACAACGTAACAATCCGAAAAGAAATCACAACTTTAAAATGACAAAAATAGCTTAACTGTGACTCGGTGTCGATATCTCTGTTGAACCAGTGTCGGGACGTCTAGCCCTTCATGGGTCTTTCTCGGAAAAATGCTTCAGCCCTCATATAATAGCCTAACCAAAGACCTTAGATTTTGCCTCTTGCGCAGCCCTTTTCTATTTACTGTAGCATCCTCATTGTTGCTCGACGTGACAAATTAACTTTGGGGTATTCAATTCACTGCTTCACACCTCTTCTCGCAGGCTTCTCCACACTTGAGCCAACAAGCCGCACCAGCTACCCCCTACGTTCGCGCCTCAGTGCCTGCCAAAAACAAATAAAAACTCTGTTGAAAATTGCCTTGATAAAAACGCAGCAGCGTTAGCTGCGTTTGGTTAAACGCAGCGTTTGGCGCAAACGTAGAACGCTGCGTTGCGCAGCGTTAGCGAATGTGTTTAACGCATACGCTGCTGCGTTTTACGCAACATAGGATTTTTTTTTACAATTGCTTTTCAATTTGTTTTAGAAAATCTGTTTTTTAGTCTAAAAAATATATCAATATATCCAACCTAACAATCAACCCAAATTGAACACAAATTGAACATTTTATCTTAAAAATAGGATTGAAATCACATGTAAATACATAAGAAAATATAAGAAAATTCAATCCTATCAAATATACTACGGACTGTTATCATACCACGATGGCACACAGTTCTCAGTTTCAAACCCAATTTAAAGACCTTTAGAGACAGAATTAAAATTTAATTCCTTATGAAAATTGTATCCATATGTATCTAGTTTAATCTAAATTAAAAATCATCCCATTTGGATGCCTACAGGTCAAGATATGGTCGAAATACAGACGTATGTTTAGTGAAAATACTCCATCTAACCTATTTCAACATACTTCATCATCAACCTTACATACAATTCATCTCCAATCAATCATCATGTATATTATGCTAACATATAACATAATAGGGCAATCAATCAGTTACTTGTTCAACCAAAGTCTCCTCAATTATCAAGTCTCTAAAGTATTCAAATATACTCCAAGAGTAAGATGGAATATAAAGGATTTCCAATCACAAGATGTAGACTACTAAACTTGACAAAATTCAAGGTTTTAGGAGTTGGTGTGAGGAAGTAAGTGGTGAGGGATCGAAGGAGGACACCTAAGACCAAAAACATGAAGAAAGATAGTGAAAAATTCGTGGGGGTATAAATGTGTGGTGGAGACGTGGGACACTTGTCAAATGGAGAGCTATGCCATATGTCTTCTTCTCACACTTCCAATTGTCACCTAATGCTTGGTCCACTTGTCATTTGGTTTCCTAAGCCACTTTTCACTCATGTACTCATGCCATTTGTCATCCAATTAGCTAAGCCACATGTCACTCATTCCTCATACCACATGTCACCATTTCATAGGCCTAATCTACCCAAATGTCCATGAATCATTTTTGTCTTGCTCTTTAGCATTTTCCCTAAATGTAAGTGCTCACACCACTTTATCAATTACTTAATCATATTAATGAATTCCCAATTCACTAATTATAATCATCAAACAAGATTCACGACATAACCGACACACAATTGCATCATAATCGCTTAAAATCTTTCATATCCCGGGATGTGTCAATTAAGTACATATGCTATCTTTACAATATTTCTAATTCATGACTCGTGTGTATGCAAATATAATGCATGCCTATGGAATGTTCTTCATATATTCTCACATGATATGGCTCAATCTAACAATTATTCCTAAAGTGTAGGAACGGGCTATTACACATGTTCTTATGCTTCCTCTAAAGCTGTGGAGGCATACTAGTCAATATCACATATGTAGCTTGTTTAACGTCAATATAATATTAATATATATCCCAAACTTAATCAGTTGTATCTAAACTAAGTTTTGGTGGAACAACAACATTAAGAACATACAATGTCTTCTTTTGCCTAAGAGAATTCTCAAGTTATGAAACCAATCCAAAAAAAATGAATCTAGTAAGCTTATTAGCATCCCTTATTCTCCTTAATGATAAATTGGTTCTTGTCTTTTGTAACAACCAAAAGAAATGAAAAGAGCAATTATTGGTTTCTGCCACAAAACTAAATAAAATAAGGAATTAATAAATATTTGACTACTTGCACTATTTTATTTAAAATAATAGCTCTCTCTATTAAATCAAAAAATTATCAAATAATTGTCCACTGGGCTAGGATCATATTCAAACCTAGATGATCTTGAGTTTAGTTCATATAGTCATGAGTTTGCTAATACAAAAAATATAAATTTAGTTAAGTAAGACTATTAATTTAAGATAATACATATTTGGGTTAAAAAGGCCTTGAGTTTACTCAACAAGCCTTAAAATAAACAGAACTTTAATTTTATTTTTAAATAATAGAAGACAACTATTTCATTTTTAATGTGTACTTAAATTTTAGTTAAGGGATTTAAAATTTCAAAAATATAGTTCTTATCAAAATTAATGTAATATCATTATATTAATTATTTCTAACATAATCAAATTATGAAAAATCCTTTAAATATTTTGCTTGATTCTAATTCATATGATAACTAATTTAATTTAATAACTTGAATCTTAAAAATTAATCTAAATTCTAAAATATTCTTAATAAAATTAATCATTTGAAAGCAAATTTTAAACAATTAAAAACACTTTTTCTAGATTTATTAGCAATTTAAAACAATTTAATCTCAATTAAAATAATTTAATTAAAAGGAAGGCTTAAAAACATAAAAATTAAAAATTAAAATTTGAATGAGGATTGTGCAAGCCCCAAAACCTTTTTGAAAGGTTGGCGCATGCCAAACGTGTCTTTACCAGACGTTTGTCCCTTTGTGGGGCACACGTCTCACACGCACCCCATCTTTTTACTATATTTAAAATTTTTGCATTTTCTTTACTGCCTCTCCTCTGTTTTGACTCCTACGGTTGCTGCGTAGGTTACTTCCTCCTCCAGCCACTCCCTGAACTCCTCCTATCAGTGCTTCTTCTCCTTTGAGAGTTTTCTCCATCGTGTTTGAGGCTAACTTACCTCTTCCTCTCAGGGCTATCACCCTTGCTAGTGGTGATTAACATCAATGGGCATCTCACCTGTAGCGAGCATCATCATAACCACAAAATCTAGAACAAAATTAATTTCTATAACATTCAATCAAGAATATGCCACACGATTTTCCAGAAATCTATGTTAAGAGACATGCAATTTTTGTGTTTTTCGATTTCAATCAAACACGTAGCACACACAACTTCCTCTAAGGGCTATCACCCTTGCTAATGGTGATTAACATCAATGGGCATCTCACCAGTAGCGAGCATCATCATAACCACAAAATCTAGAAAAACATTAATTTCTATAACATTCAATCAAGAATATGCCACACGATTTTCCAGAAATCTATGTTAAGAGACATGTAATTTTTGTGTTTTTTGATTTCAATCAAGCACGTAGCACACACAACTTCCTCTAAGGGCTATCACCCTTGCTAGTGGCGATTAACATCAATGGGCATCTCACCAGTAGCGAGCATCATCATAACCACAAAATCTAGAACAAAATTAATTTCTATAACATTCAATCAAGAATACGCCACACGGTTTTCCAGAAATCTATGTTAAGAGACATGCAATTTTTGTGTTTTTTGATTTCAATCAAGCATGTAGCACACACAACTTCCTCTAAGGGCTATCACCCTTACTAGTGGCGATTAACATCAATGGGCATCTCACCAGTAACGAGCATCATCATAACCACAAAATCGAGAACAACATTAATTTCTATAACATTCAATCAAGAATATGCCACACGATTTTCCAGAAATCTATGTTAAGAGACGTGCAATTTTTGTGTTTTTCGAATTCAATCAAGCACGTAGCACACACAACTTGAAGCAGAAAAGCAGGAGGCATATATCGTGATGTTTCCAAAACCTTCAATCATGCATTAGTTTTCCAAAAACAATAAAACTAGAGGACTTGTGATTTTAGGCTTTCAGAAATAAGAATAAAGCATGTGAGGCATGTATTTTCCAAAAAACTTTAAAAAGGGGCATGTGTTTGATTTTAATTTTCAAAAAAATTAAAACAAACCCTAATTAATTACTATCTTAATCTATATTAGGGACTTCATTAAAAACAAAATTTTTAGCCTCAATCTATCAAATCGATAATAATGAAGCAACTTTAACCAAGTTAAATAGTTAAACGAGACTGTGATACCATTAAGAAACTAATCGTGATATGATCATGGACATAGAGAAAAATTTTTGTTTATAATTTCTCGATTAGATCTTAATAATTAAATAACTTAAAAACCATGAATCATAAAAGGCAATTGAATTGTACCCAATTCAAATTCCTATAAAAACTTCTTTATGATGCATGAACCAAGAGTTGTCCAAGTGTTTAGTCTTTAACGATATCTATAGAGTAGATAAAAAGAACTCAACTTTTAAGAGGTGAAGGTAGGAGTCCTAGCTCTTTTATACTTTCCTTTTATTTATAGAGAAAGACAGAAGAGTTTTATCCTTATTAAAATTAAACATCTTAATTATAATTAAATTTGAGTTCTAATTATATTACAATTTAATTTTAATAAAATCAAATATCTCATATTTGATTCATGAAGTTTCTCAAACTTTATAATTAATTCCAACTTAATTTAAATTATTTTTCTCTTTTTTAACTTTTTTTTATGTGTGACCTATTAGGTTTTTAATATATTGACTATAATGAATTTTAATTTTAATTCATAAGAGAAATAGATAAATTAAAACTATTTTAATTTACCTTTAATTGTTCAATTAAATAATTTAAAATCATAAATCAAGATTGATGTCTAGTAACATATCATAACTATCTAAATATTAGGAATGTCAAAGTGATTTAACTCAACTTGTTCATACATGACTATGATGCACAATTTAATTTTTTCATCATCCAATATTTCAATTGGACATAAAGTAAGGTTCTAGTTTCGACTCATTTAAATCCATCATTTTCGTTCTTATTAATTAGTAATTAACTTATAGTTGATATTTAAAAATATCTTTTCAAATCTTAATTCATGTTGGTCAGACAATTTCTTAAATTACTACTAATCAATAACAGTGAAACATTATCTTTAATTACTTTAGAGTAATAAATCCTTTATTAACTTACTCAACTATTAATAGATAGCTCAAATTATATCCAAATACTATCGATTAAGTTACGTAAATAGAATAGATCATAAGTAATATCAAAATATAATAATTCTCACATAAAATACCTTAGTAATCTCAAGTATATTGATCAATTAAACAACTATTAAATAAAGAAATTTATCAGGCACATAAGTAATATTCTATTTGAAATCCTCCTGATAAGGTCATTTCAGTAAATTTATTCTTTAATCAGTACTTACACGTATGTTTAAGTATCTTTATACTTTAATTTATGAGATCAAACACTTTTTTCGTAAGAAAGAAATATAAAGTATGATAGTTTTACTATTTCACTAATATTTCATCTTAATGAAACTACAATTAGGAATAATTTAAGAATAATATCTAAATGTACATTGAATATTATAATTTTAATTACATAATAATTATTCTAAGAATTTTATCTTTAATATTAAAACATCAAATGCAATTAACAAAATATATAAAGATAAAAAATTCCCTTATTGATTAAAATAATAATATCATACAAATCAATTGATTAGCTAATAGAGCATAAACTAACACACAAATCATGCCATCGATGCTTCCCATAGCATTGGCTACTCCATAATCAGTTGCCCTCATGGAGGATATATATAATTATGGAAAAAGGCAATCGAAATTCCAAAACTAATAAATTACGTAGACCCTATTCGGATTTCTCTAAATGGTTAAATAAAACTTTATCAGGAAGCTTACTTCGGAGGCATTAATACAAGCTACTGTGAATTACCTTATACAACACATGCGCGCACTAAACAACAATGTTAAGAAAAGAGAGAGGAGAGGAGAGAATATTTGTCATTTCACTGCGAACCGACTTCTAAGTTTACAGTATGTCCCCCTAAAAAGTGAAGTATATATCATTTCATCACCTAATTGATGGAAATTTAATGTGATTAAAGGTTTCCAAGTTAAACTGCACTTGTACACTCGTAGTCCCTCCCGGACCCAGACACGGCAATAACGTCAAAGCTATACTCAAACGGTTAGATTTCATTCCATGATCATAAAGGTAATTTGTACGAAATGATCATGTAATTTGTACGAAAGTCCTTGCTTAGTAGCCATGAAAAGGAGGAACCAGATCTTCTGTACGCACTACCCTGTACCAACTCTGTTTCACGCAATCTCAGTCATATAAATGTAAGACCCATGTGAGACTTAAAGAAATATATGGGTGAGATCGCATGAAACAAAATAGGTACAAAATAGTAAGTACAAAGGATCTCATCCCGAAAAGGGGCCAGATAAAATTCTGAATATCAAACGTGATAACTGCAAAAACTGAAGGATGCAATTCCAGGCAATCCAATATTCTCCATTTGTACTGCCACTAAACAGGTGACATGAAACATATACCATGTGCTGTGCGTATTAATCTATCAAAGAGTGACGAACAAATTGAACTAGAAATGGCAAACTTCCACACATGAAGACTGGTATCAAAAGAATTCAAAAGCACAAACTATACAAGTAGTCTTATCATATCATATAGACTATAGAACAAGATGGTGCGTGTAAGCCCAAAAAGATAATTAAGTAAAACATCAGCTCCCTCAAACTTAATGACATTTGAAGCCATTGCAAACAGACAATACGATGATGAGAATCAACGCAATCAAGATGCCCAGCACTATCAGCTTTACTTTCATATTCTGCAACCACATCTTCCGCCTCATCTTTGTTCCCTGCTGCCTGAAGTCTTGGGCCTGAATCATTATAGTGAAAACATTAAAGAGATCACGTCAACAAATGAGGGGTATCAACTTTTGGGAGGGAAAAAAAACTGATAGAAATAAAGTAGAAATTGACAAGGGAATGTTATTTGCAACTGACAAATCCCTTTAACGAACACAATGGATTTAGGCTAGTTCAAATGTCCAATGAATTGGTATGAATCTGATGGCGCAAAGAAATATGATAAAATGAAAAATTTGTCAGATTAAGACATTAAAGTTTGTTTGGAGAAAACAAATTGGAGCCTTAATAGTAGGCCATCGTATTTTGAATGATATAGAATTTGCAGACATCATTCACTGTTGCAATGATATGATCAAGTTGAATTTCTGGAGTTCATACATCTATTAAGATTCACCAGTATCAACGAAACTAATAGAATAAAAAATTTATCCAACCACAGAACTAGTTCATTCAAAATCAATTTCTAATAAAGCACGGAACAAATTTAACCAGATTTTCAGAAATACAAGTAGTTCAATCACTTACTTGAGAGCGGAGGTTCTCTGTTTTGTCCACCAGAAGTTCAATTTTCTCCCCCCGATCAAGAACCTGTAGAAATTATTTCATCACTATTGACATAGTTTGGAGCGTGTATAGGCCAAGCCTTCAGAAGCAGTAACTAAAAAGACAAGTTTCTTTCCCTAAAAGCTAACCCAAAAAAATTGAATTAATCATATGTTTATACTCTTTATCAAAATGCTACAAGATGGCTTACCTTCTCTATGTTTTCCATCATAACCCCTTTGACCTCTGAAACCTGAGCCTTAACTTTAGCCAGCTTGCTGATCTCCTCAGGGTGATCAACACAATATTGCATCTGCTCCTTCAACTTTGACCTACATCAAATTGATTTGTCAATTAAATATGATTATTCATGATATCCATTGGTTTCCATTTCAAAGGCCACATAATGAAAGTACCCAAATTCTTTGTTCAGACTATTGGCAACTGCTGTTGCAGCTTTCCCACCACTATATTTCTTGGTAAATTCCTCCTTGACTCGCTCAAGGAAGGCAATTGGAACCTGTCGGCCAACAGACTCCACTGCAACCACACAATAAGCTGCAAATTTTATGAGATGTAGTTAGAGGTCAACCATGAAAAGGAAGAAAACCAAACAAGATGGCAATAGCAAAGCTTGTCAGAAAAGATAATGAAGCAACTGAAGCATAGAAGCCAAACGTGAAGAGTAATAGTTCGCTTCCTCAAATATCATATAATATATATTTTTGCAATTGAAATAGAAGTCGACCTTATCATTTCTCAACAGAATACACAGATTTGTTAACTTGAATTCCTTATTAAGATCTTGACAACACATGCTAATTTGGTAATCTCATAGCGGACCTATTTGTATAAATGCTCTCCAACAACACAGCAACACCAATATTCATATTAATCACAACTTTTCTCATCATAACAGAAGCACCCATTCTGAAAACTCTAGGAACCTGAGCAACAATTGACCCATTGTATCTGATACTCAGTTAAAATGAGGGAATTGAAAAATTGTGAATCAAATAACATTCAGAGAATTCAAAATGAACTATTAATGGCCAAAAATGCATGGTCCAAGAATTGCACAGGTATACCACGTTTAAAATTCAAGCCAATATGATAACTTAAAGATGGACTAGTGGCTGCAAGACAAAAATAATCCTCAGTCCTTCCCTTAGCCCTCCTGAATGAGGTCAGAAAACAGTTTTAACATTACAAATTACGCTAGTTGTTGCAAGACATAAATAATCCTCAGTCCTTCCCTTAACTCTCCTAAATGATGTCAGAAAACAGTTTTAACATTACAAATTACACTAGTGGTTGCAAGACATAAATAATCCTCAGTCCCTCCCTTAGCTATCCTAAATGAGGTCAGAAAACAGTTTTAACATTACAAATTACACAAATAAAAGTAACACTGAACTTAATTTATTAACACATAGCCTGGAACAGGGAAAATATTGCAACAGCTTGTTTTACTACATTGTTCCCTCTTCTTCAAATAAAAAAATCAGGAGTAAACAAGGATTCGCAACTCAAAATCCGCCACTTCTGGAACGAAAATTAGCGTAAAATGTCTTCAGATCAGTCCAGTAAGAAATAATCCCAAACGATCTAAAACTACAACCTAAAAGACAATCACTACCGGAAGTCAAGATTGAAAAAATTACTTAAAACACAAAAATTTCGTACCACGAAAAAGCATAGTGATAAAACATCAGAATCTACGATGCAAGTCAACAAATCCAGATCAGAACCTAAAGAACAGAGCAGATCCCAACAAGGACACAGACCTTAATATAGAAACAGTCAAAACGCAACAAAAAAAATGTATAGACAAGGGAAAGCGAATACATACTGAAGCCGTTATCAACAAGGTAGTTAAAAGTGTGGCCATCGCAGTTGTAAGTGAACTTGTTGTTGGTGGCCGGAAGTTTCTGAAGGCACTGAGCAGCGATGCCGGTGAAGTTTCCGGTGAACTCCGTGTACTCGGCCAAAATGACCGTACCACGCGCCACAAAGCTGTAGATCAACAATTGCTGGCCCATTTACAACCACCACAACGATAAACCCTAACCCTAGATGAGGGAGAAAGAGAACAGAAGCGTTGTGGTTGTTGAGTAGAAATGAATTTGACGAAAGTATAGAGAGAGAGAGAGAGACTTTGAACGATTTTCCTTTTCGCTTTAGATATGGGGCAAAGTAGCGTGGCGTGGCGATTGCTTGCGATTGTTTTTTAGGTACCCTCCAATTTAGTGAGTTATAACGGAAATGCCACGCAGTTGTTTTTTGAATTTTTTGGGTTTGCTCTCTAAGATCTCAAGGAGAAGTTGGTTCAACTGCACTGCTGTCTGCTGACGACCCCGTCCCGTAAGTTTGTTGTACTTCTTCTATTTGCAAAAGAAACTCTCAATTTTCTGCGACATAACTTTTATATTCAATTGTCTAATTCAATTGTCTTTTCTTTTTTAGGCGTTCTAAGCAGGTTTTAATTATGGAAAGACACTTTTAAATTATTTATACCTAAATTAATTTCCACTTAAGTTGAATAGGTCCTTTAGGAGAGGCAAAATTCTGCAATTGTAATTTCTTATTATTAGTTTTGGTACTGATGGGGCACAGTTTTGCGTACACTAACTTTGGGGAAAACCAATAGATGCTTAATATAAAAGGAAACGTTTTTAAAATAAAAGTAGATTAATTGCACCATTATGAATAATCACCCTGAGTGCAAATATTAAATATTATTTTACTGGTACGCCTTAAAATGTAAAGGAAACTAAAAGGGTTTTACCACATTTCACTCTATGTCGGCGATTTTTTAAAATAAAAATCGAGTAGTTGGTTACAGCAAAAGACAACATAAAATAGGGAGTTTAGAAAATTGGATCAAGAGTTTAACCAAAGTTATTATATCTGTAATTGGAAGGTCAAAGAGAAAGTTCAACTAATTCATTTCTTAGAGGGCAGATATAATTGAACACCCAAAGTTTTAGTACACCAACCAAAAAATGATATCAAATTTAATTCATTTAATTGTTAATTTGATAATTAATTTATATGAAACATACAACTTAATAATTCTTGTTTGTACTTAAAAGGTATTTAACATATGATTATCATTTAAATGTAAGATTTAATATATAATTAAATAATTTAATATATGTAATTAAGTTAAGAATTAACATATGATTATCATTTAAATATAAGATTTAATATATAATTAAATAATTTAATATATGTAATTAAGTTAAGAAAATTGAATGTTTGCATTTTTATATTGTTCATTGTTGTCATTAGGAAATAATATTACAAATATTAGTCCTGTAACAGTCCGAACTACCCGCTCACAGATATTGTCCGCTTTGGGCCTTGGCTCAGCCAAGCCCTCACGATTTACTCTTCCTACTTCTTTGGGAAAACACGTCTTTGAGGGAAAGGTTTTCATAGTCTTGTAGGGCCTACTTCGTTCCTCTCTATAATCGATACGGGAATCTAACATTCCACCCCTTTGAAGGCCTAGCGTCTTCACTAGCCCACAGGCCTAGATCTACCCCCTAGGAAACCCAGCGTTCTTACTGACCCACAGGCCTGGATCTACCCCCTTGGAGGCCCAGCATCTGCGCTGACACATCGGTTTGGGTATTGGCTTTGATATCATTTGTAACAACCCCGGACCACCCCACTCACAGATATTGTCTGCTTTGGGTCTTAGCCCAGCCAAGCCCTCACTGTTTTACTCTTCCCGCCCCTTGGAAAAACGCGTCTGTAAGGGAGAGGTATTCATAGCCTTATAAGACCTACTTCGTTTCCCTCTCCAATCGATATGAGAATCTAACATTCTACTTCCTTAGAGGCCCAACGTCCTTGTTGGCTCACAGGCCTGGATTCACCCCCTTGGAGGCCTAGCGTCCTTGCTAGCACACAGGCCTGGATCCACCTCTCTTGGAGGCCTAGCGTCCTTGCTGACATACCGGTCTAGGTACTAGCTCTGATACCATTGTAACAGTCCAAAGCAGATAATATCTGTGAGCAGGTGGTCTAGGGCTGTTATAATGGTATCAGAGCCACTACCTGGACCAGTATGTCAGCTAGGATGCTGAGCCCTAAGAGGGGGTGGATAATGTTAGATCCCATATCGGTTGGAGAGGAGAACAAAGTACGCCTTATAAGGGTATGGATACCTCTCCATTATAGACGCATTTTCCCGAGTGAGTGTACGGGAAGAGCAAAACTGTGAGGGCTTAGCTAGGCCAAGGCCCAAAGTGGACAATATCTGTAAGCGGGTGATCTAAGGCTGTTACAAGTCCTATCTTATGAGTAGCAAATTCAAATTCATCATCTTATCTTATTAGTAGTTAAATACATAATAAAAAATTAATAGATAGATATTTGACTATATTTTTTACACCCATTTTTGATATATTATACTTTTATCATATATTTGGTACTTAATTTACTCCAAGTGCTTTCATAAATTATAATTGCCTCTACAGGCTTAAAGGAGAAGAATTTGGACAAAAATATGACATAAAGCGAAAATTTGACGCACAGAAGTTATGCATGATTTTTAACATAGTTAGAGAGTCTGAATCTAAACATCATCTTCAGAGAATAATTAGAGGACATCTCAAGAATTTCAGGAAGCCTATATTCGTAGCTGTTCAAATTCGTTTGGACCAGTAACTAGTTGTTTAAAGTAAAACTTATTTCTGCAATTGGCAGTCTGACCACTAGAGCTTTACATGGTCATATCCGAGGCTTATGAGATCCAAATGAGATGATTCAAATGCTCAAATTCAAGCTAACATCTTGATCCATAATTCTTATCTAACTTCTATGTACCACTCAAGGACCAAAAGTGTTGTTTTGAGGAGCTAAAAAGGCTGAGATTGAGATACAAAGTCTATCTCGCCCCAGTCTGACCTTACATTGGTTTTTGGCCCATAACTTTTGATACAGGACTTTGTATTAAGCAAAAGAGGATCCGCTGGAAAGCTGGGAAGTGGAGCTACAATTTATGACATAGTGACCTAAATATGAAGATATCAAGGTCAAAAACTAGAAGGAATGGGAGGTTGTGCATCTGTCTGTGCACTTTTGCAAGGCCATGCACCTTCGTGATTTTTGGACAATTTTGATTATGCACAGTTTGATGCACAGTCGTGTAAAAGACCTTGCGTCTCCTAAAACCCTAAATTTCATTATGAGAAGACATTTTCGGGAGGAGAAGAAAGGAGAGACTTTGGGAGGCCATTTCCAGACGTGGACAATATCTAAAAGGGATGAGTTTATTCTAAAGAAGTGGAAACCACGAAGATTTCTTTGAAAGATCCATGGGAATTCAAGATCAAGCTTCTACATTACATGAACATTCGATAAAAGACAATTAGGTAGATTTAGAATTATGAACCATTATTTTCGATTTGTATTTCTATTTATGTATGCTTGATTTTGTATTTGAGCATGTGTAACTAACCGTCTAATTAGTATTTAGGTTAGATGAACCTTATGTTAATATTTTTGACTCTTTTATTAATGCGATTGGTTATTTGTTATATTGTGATTTGATTACGAGTTTTATTTATAATAACCCAAGATATTAGATCATAATCTGATTTCATACGTAGAGATTGAGATATCCTAATGTAAATAGATCTACCGTAATTAGAAGGATTTGATTGCAACCCTAGAGATAGGATGACATAAATCCTTCGGATTAAGGTCAAATTTAATAGAGGGACTGATAAATCAGTAATGCAATCCTATAAGATTTTACCTTAGTAATTCAGTTAGACGCCTTAGGATTAGTTATTAGCAGACTCAAGGTCAGCTACTAGCATACCATATGACTCTCCATGATCAAATTAATCAACAAACAATTTCATGATAAAAGATAAATCTATTAAGGTTTTAGGTAGATTCGAGCCTATATACCAAATTTTGATAATGATAGATTTTAAAGTGAATTCCATTATCTTTGTGTTCATTATTGTTTCCTATTTTATTTTATTTGTTTTAGCTTTAGTTTCTTTCCATTAATATTTTAAAATCAATCCTTATACTAGATAATAGGGGAAAGGTAAGTATTAGTATTCATAGTCTTTGTGGGATCGACTCGTACTTGTTGGTACTGGCTACAGCTATGTTGTGCACTTTCGGTTTATTACAATATTGACCAACTCAAAATAAGTTAATAAAAAATATTATGTGAATTTATGAAAGAATACTCATTAGTCAACATAATACGAAATTGTAAGTGTTTAAATCATTTTTGCAATGTGTATTGTCATAAAGAAAAGTTCTTTTTGTAATGTGTGTAATCATAAAGAAAGACGTAAGATAGAATCCATCTAAAATTAGGATATGCTTATAATTGAATATTGAAATTTTATAGTTATATAACGATATTATATGAAAAATTGTATTTTTAAATATGAATTTATTAATTTAATTTTGGCACATGTCTTCATTTATTTTTATAAATAAATGGAAGATTCAATGATCTAGCTTAAGCTCATGTTAGGTTGGCTTTCGGAATGAAGGATTATACTATTTGTCTGCTTTATAACAAACATTTAAAAGGTAGAGGAATCAACATTAAAGAAGCATTTAGCTGGGGTCAAGGTGATGTGAAGCCTTGTAAAAAAGTGAGTCGTGATGTAAGATGACAAATGAAGACTTGCTTCAAGAGTATTAGTATAAGAAATATATAAGGCAAAGATTGAATTATGAAATTGTTAGTGGAAGTTATTTTTTCGGTGGTCAGGATGATAGTGAGAATGTTGAAGGTGGTATTATTCCTATCCAACAAGAAGGGAATGTTGCACCTGATATTTAGAAAAAAAGAAGATAGGTCTCTAATTTATTTCCACCATGAACAACTCTTAGAGCTCAACCTTCAATCTGTAGTGCCTTACAATCTAAAGAAGTGACTCATAATGTGAATATGATAATGAGTAGACGGTGGTATGATTTAGGTATAACATTCAATGCTGCCAATTCTTATTACTATCAGCCTATAGTAGATGTTATTGCCTTTTACAGTTTAGAATACAAAGCTCTTTCAATTGATGACTACAAAGGTAAATTTCTGAGTAGCTCTATTTATGAAATAAAATGTTAGTTGGCTAAAAGAAGAATGACTTGGGCTACTTTTGAGTGTTCAATTATGTGTGATAGTTGGACAAATAGAAGATAGGAACCTATTATTATTCTTTTAGTTTATTTTGCAAAGGGGACAATGTTTTTTAAGTCTATTGATGCATTTGGCCTTGTTATGGATGTTGATACTCTATTTTAGATTTTTGATGAAGTTCTGAATGAAGTTGGGCCATAAAATATTGTTCAATTCATTACTAATAATGGTTTCGCTTATAAAGCAGTTGGAAGAAGATTGTAAAATATGTTTAATTTTTTTTATTGGACTCCTTATGCTACACATTGTATTGAACTAATGTTGGACAATATAGATATTAGATATTTTCCTATTATTGATGAGACTATCAAAATAAGTGACCAAGTTTATCTATAATAGTGCATAGGCCATAAATTTAATGAGAAAGGATTTAAAAAATGTTAGGAATTTGTGTTGTCCTACTTTTACAAGATTTGTAACTGATTTTTTTTATCACTTTAGTGTTTTATTCTAATGAATAAAGAGTTGATACAAATGTTTACAAGTGATACGTGGGTTGCATCTCAACATGTTAGGTCTGATACTAGATTGGAGGTTCTTAGAATTATATTTGAAGATAATGGATTTTGGTCCTAATATCACTTTGTCATCTGAGTTTATGAGTCTTTGGTAATGATACTTTGTCTAGATAATAGTGATGAGAAGGAAACAATGAGTTATTTTTGTGATGCTATAGAGAGAGCAAAAGAAACAATCAATGCCAATATGAAAATAAGCCTTCTTCATACACACCTTATCTTGTAGTCATCAATGAGAGATGGAAAAGACAACTTTACTCTCCATTATTTACAACTGAGGAATTTTTGAATCCTAATGTCTATTTCAGACCAAGTTTTATAAAGAAAACTGAAGTTAATAGATGAATGCTGTTAACTATTACAACAATTGTTGCACATGAGATGGTGTAAGATCTCCTAAGCTCACAAATGGAGATTTATAAGGATGCTTCTAAAGATTTTGAGATACTAATTGTTGCTCGTCAAAGACACAAAATTAATCAAGGTATACATTTTTTTCACTTTTGTTACTTGTTGAAAATTAATCGTCACTTTATTTTGTTTATAATACCAACTGTTGTTGTCTTACAGTTACTTGGTGGGACCAAGTTGGAATTGGTGTTCTAGAATTGCAAAGGTTTGCAAATCAAATTCTAAGGCAATGTGTGAGTGCAACAGGATGTGGAAGGAATTGGAGTACATTTGAATTCATCCATTCAAAGAAAAGGAATAGATTGGAGAAAAAAAATTAACCGACTTGGTCTTTGTAAGATACAATTTAAAGCTTTAGGAAAGGTATATTATTATCATTATTAAGTTGGATATAATTTCTTATAATTTTTTAATAATTTAAATATATTGTTTACGGGGACCTTTAATAGAACAAGTAATTCTATAGATCCCATTTACCTTGATCATATCGATCTTTTCATAGATTGAGTTTTTGAGAAATCGGGTTTGATAGATGAGAGTGACTTGGAAGATAATCTTAGATTGGAAAAGTATTAACATGATAATCTTAGATTGGAAAAGTATTAACATGTTATTTGGTGCAATGAATTTGAATGATGGTGATGTTGAGGATCCTTTCAATGAAAATGATTTTGTACCAAATGAGAATTGAGGTCAATATAATTTAGGCGACTATTCGATTGAATGAAGTTTCAGGTTTTTATTTCTCCTCTTTTTTAATTTCACTTATATTTGATGTATACATTAAATTCTATATATGTAATATAAATATAATTGTAAATGTTTTTGTTTCATGTTTCACTTTTAATTGGTTGTTTCCTCAGCATGAACTCTTATTGTAAATTTTAATTATTAGAGAGTAATAGATATTTATTTTTCTTTTTATTTAATATTTTGATGTAATTATTATTTATTATGTGATGAAATTGTAATATTTTAAATACTTTGTATTCTTCTTAATTTATATTTGTATCGTGATTGATTGATTTTTTATATTAATTATGGTTATTATTTATATATGAAATATGTGGAAATAATACAATTAAATAAATTTTTGTTAATTTAAAATTCTATTATTGTGATTTTTGGAGAAATGGTTAATGTAAAATTATAAATTATACAGTACAATATATTGATGGATTAGTTTGTAATTTTAAAAAATCAAGAACGAATTTATAGATTTAAAAAATTATCTGAAATGATACTCAGTATTGATCAGTACCAGTATAATACTGTAGCAAAACTAAATTTGGTATAAGTAAGTATTATGATAGATGCATAATTGACCATATTTATACCTCATATTTGATGAATGCATAATTGACCATATTTATACCTCATATTTGATGTATTTTTGCTTGATATTTTATACTTTTATTGGATATTTGATACTTAATTTGCTCCAAGTGCATTTATAAGTTATAATTGCCATCATGGACCAAACAAAGAAGAATTCGAATGAAAATACGATATAAAACAAAGATTTGAAATAAAGAAGGGACATATGGGCTTGTAAATTCCTCAGACCATTTAGAATCACAAATTTTGGAGATTTTAGATTATACACGATCTAGTACACGCCCTTTTATCTCCTAAAACCCTAAAAATTACTATAAAAAGATGTGATCAAAGCCTAAAAATTACTATAAAAAGATGTGATCAAAGGACAAATGGAGGATCAAACATTTAAAGGCTATTCCAGAGGTAGAGATCATTTAGAAGGGGCGATTTTAATTCAGAGAAGTGGAAAATACAAAGAAATCATCAAATGATCCATTAGAATACAAGATCAAACCTCTACTTTGCAAAAACGTTTGGTAAGAGATAAATGGAGATTTTGAATTATGAACTTTTTGTCTTCTATTTGTTTTTCTTTCTGTTTATGTTTGATTTCGTTTTCTATCATGTGTAGCTAAACATCTTTGGTGTTAATAAGTGTAACTTGCATTATATTTTAGGGCTTAGTTTAATATATATCTAATTGTTAATTCAATCGTTTACTATGTGTTTAGGTTAGAATTGTGCTAGTTTGTTAATTATTTATGCTTTAAGTGTTTTACGGATTAGTACAAGTCTTTGAGCTTAATTATTATGTTTTTGAGGTACTTTGATGTATTTGTTAATGTTTCAGAGTCAACATTGAAGAACGAAGAAGTTTCAAAGACACTCGGGCCAAAACAACGACCCACAATTGTGGCACAACAGGCTACGATCGTGACAGAAGCACCAGAGTTGGCCCACTATCATAGCCTATATGCCACTATTGTGACAGAAGCCCAGGACATGGACCACGATCGTGGATTGCTTGCCAAGATAGTGATAGAAGGCTCAGATATGGCCCACGATGGTGGCTTGCATTGGGCAGACGTGTAGACACTTAAAAATATCAAGTTTTGAGGGATTTTTTAGACCTTTTAGATCCCTTGAAAACCTTAGGGTTACTCATAACACAAAAGGTATTTAAAGAATAAGACAAAGAGGTAGAGAGGAGCTTTTGCATCAGCCACTTTTAAAGAAACCTTAAGAGGATTATAAAGAGATAGAGAAAGAAAAGAAGGAAGAGAGAAGAGAGAAGAGCAGAAGAAGCTGACTCGACGTACTTCCCGGATCAGGATTTTCTCGATGTCACTGCCTCTCGTCATCTATTCAATTTGTATTTCCTATTATTTCCAGTTTTATTATTGCATAGAATTGGAATAACAGTTGATGATAGGATTTTTGGATGTTGATGATGTTTCTAAACTCACCTTCAGGGTTTTATCTTTAATTTGATGAAATCTAATTATTTATGTGTTATTTGGATTTGTTGTGATTTAATTCTAGATGTGCATAATTTGATAATAAACTGAGAGGGTGAATCAAATGAAAAATAATTAAATTGGGTTAACAAGAGTTAGGTGATTTAATAGAACAAGAATTAAATCAATTCGATAAATTGTGTGAAGAGAGATCTTGCATAGGTTTCTGATAGTTTATTAGACAACTTCAGATCTAATTAAGGTTTTGGATTGGTTGTTAATTGAGAAATTGCAACTTCCATAATCTAATCAGTGTTTATAATTTAGGGTTAATGGTTATAACTCGAGAGAGAGTAATCAACCCTAGGATCGTCTATAACCAATAATTCGGTAATTCATAATTAATTAGGTTAGCATTAAGAATAGGTAAAATTCCCTCTCTCAATTGGTAATTCCTTTAGGTTAATTCTTGAGTGTGTGTTGCAACTACTAAATTATTAAAATTTTTGTGATTGACTCATGAATTGATTTGCTTGATTAAATTGAATTCTTATTTTAGTTCCGTTTCATTTTGAATTTTGCAAATTGTTCTGGCTTTAGATTTTAGGATTATATTATCTCTCATTGTGGGATCGAAATCTTAGGTACTACACAAACGAATCGTAAGCTTGCGGATTATTAGGGTTAATTAATTAAAACTGACACACATCAACAACCCAATCAAGTTTTTGGCATCGTTACCGGGGAGGTAATTAGTTTGATTTTTTAATTTAAGGCATTTAGTTAGTTTTTGTTCTTTGTTTCTTTCTATTTCTGAAATCGTAATCTTGCATGTACATAAGAGTCACGAGAAGATCGAGTCGTTCAGCTGAAACCTTTGATTTAGACATCACTCGATTAGAAAGATCCATTAGGAAAGCTCAGCGTGAAGAAGCAGAAGAAATAACGAAAGCAACAATGGCCGAGAAATTTCAACAAGATTTGGACCACAGAGCGAACCAAAGATGTCAACAACGAACCCTTATGGACTTTATAAGACCAAGGTTCAATGCGGCTAACTAAGGAGTAGCTAGGCCACCTGTATAAATAACATCTTTTGAAATTAAACCGATCCTCTTAAACACGCTTCAACAAAATGTACAGTTTTATAGACTAACAAAAGAAGATCCTAACACACATATGCTAAACTTCCTCGAAATCTATGATACCTTTCAGTACCATCAGATGTCGAAAGATGTGGTTAGAATTAGGCTCTTTCCCTTAGAGATAGAGCAAAGGCTTGGTATCATTCTCTCAACCTAGCCAATATCACCACATAGGATTAGCTAGTTCGTGCCTTTTTAGACAATGACTTTCCGCTTACTAAGACCACGAAGATTATCAAGGGATTACTAACTTGAAATAAAGTGACAGGGAATTGATTTATAAAGCTTGGGAAAGATACAAGGATTTACAACAGAAGTGCCTACATTATAACCTATCCAAGGAATTCTTATTGCAAACATTCTATAATGGAGTAACCCTATATACGAGGGGCACGATTAATGCAGCTTCAGGGGGATTATTGATGAGAAAGACGGTAGATGAAGCGGAAGAGCTGATAGAAGAGATGGCGAGTAATAGCTGCCTATGGACAGACGAACGAACTGAGTAGAAAAATCATCACTTTTTTATAACAAAATTGAATTGTGGCTGTCGATCAAATGACGGAGATACAAGTGAAAATTGATAACTTAACTCGACAGCTCACCAACATAAAGGCTTTATCCTCAACTCTAGTAAAAGTCGTGCAACTTAAGTGAACTCTGTGGACAAATGGACTATGATATGGTAAAATGTTTCTTGATGAAGGAAAGCGATCTAGAGTAAGTGAATTATATAGGAGCTCAATATGGACGAGGAGGGGGTAACAATCCCTACTCTAACATATACAACCTCGGGTGAAAGAATCATCCTAACTTCTCGTGAACAAACAATGTTGGTGGACAGTTCAAATCTCAAAGACAATAGGCTTCCAATAAGATAAACTAAGCTCAATGGAATCCAAGTTGGATAAGATTTTAGATAAAATTAGAGGCATGGAGGATGCACATAGGAGGCTTAAAAGCAAATTCGAGAAAGTCACTAAGAACCACGCCACTTCAATACACAATCTCGAGGTCTAAGTAGGTTAACTAGCGGAGGTGATTTCTACTCAAAATGTAGGAACCCTTCTAAGCAATATCAAGTCTAAACCAAAGGAATGGATCATGGCCATTACTCAGACCTAGGAAAAGAAACTTGAACATGTGAAGGAAGATGGAAATAGTGGAGAAGAACAAGCAATTATGGAATTCCTTCCAAGTGAGCTTGTAATTGAGCCAATTGAGGAACCTCGACCTGAATTTCTGTACCCTATTCTATCTCAGTGGAAGTTATTTCAAGTAGGGCCATGAGGAATTCTAAGAAGGTTGAATTAAACAAGGGTAAATACATAATGGTGATAGGTTCCAATTATGCATCTCATGCATAATATATATCAAATATATGCAGCAAAAATAAAACAGAACCTTAAAAACCATATCTACTCATGCATATAGATATATAAAAACAAAAATATGAAATGTAAGATGTTTACATACCTTTCTAATGATCTCCTTCATCTTTAATCTTCTTCACGTTTGGTTGTCTTAAACCACAACAATCAACACAAACCGTCTCTAATGAAAGTCCACACAAAGATAGAAGGATGAATCATCACTAGGAGATGGCTAGAATTCTTTCTTTATGCTAGCAAAGACATTAACTCTTGAGAGAGTTAGAGAGAAAAAGTGTGTGTGTAAGAAAAAGAACCTTTCCTTTTCATTTTATTGTCTTACACAAGATGCATGAAAATCATCTCAATTTTCTGCACCATTTGGCCTTCCATAACCCCATAACTAATGGAAAGTTATGGGAAGTTAATGGTCATGAATAGCATGCATTAATGGAAGTAATGGGAAGTTAATGACCATGAATAGTGTGCATTAGCCAACAACACTTATTTCTAATCCATTCCATGCAACGTTTTCTATCACGATCACATAGCGATACAATCCCAAAACACTCTCTCATATCTTAAATCAGCATCAAGACCATTTTACTCATCCTTCGGATCTCTTATGTGTGTGACCCATTAGGTTCTTAGTTATATTGGCCATTTGAATTAACACATAATTCAAGTAAGTCAAAACGGTATCTAGCAACACGTCATGACCCCTAATTGACTAGAAAGTCAGTGGCTTGATTACGAACCCTTCCATACGCAATGTTGCTATGCAATTTGTCCTTTCACCATCTATACCTCACTTGGTTCAGAATATGGTCAAAGTGTCAACTCCCACTAGACTGACTATGTCACATCTAGTCTAAGTGTCATTAGATCTTGTCCTGAGGATCTTATTACTTTATGTATCATTAAAGAATCTCTTCACGACATATATCTCCTTTAGCCAGAGACTCCCGAGTAATGACCCCGATAAGATGCCGTGGGTATTATCTCCTTCTATTAGGAGTAGTGAATCCTTTATTGGCTACTCAATTACCTTCGAATACCTCAAGTTATACCCAATCACCACCCTATAAGTAACCCCTGAAAGACACCGATGACTGGAGTCATAAATTGGATCAATATCTGAGATGTCCTTGAGCACCTCAAGTCAAAGGATAATTGCACCATTGCTATAATGAGATTGTCATTGACATTGGAGTATAATATCCATATAATTGTCTCATAGTAGGTTAATCCAATGTACTTACTACCCTTAGTAAGCATGCACATGTTAACTCTAAATAACTCATCTCTACAGCTTATAAGATCTACTACTTGATCTAATTAAGCAGTATAACATGCGCTAGTCTATCTGTATTATTGATATCCCATCTTATTAATCCTATGAATAGGGAAAGTTTAGATACTAACATAATTACACATGATAGGAATTTCATTATCATGATCTCATCATGATTTCCTCCATGATATGTTTTGTATCAAGGACTTCATTAAATCAATTTAAGATCAACATCAAATCCATAAACATATGAACATCGAAATAATGAAAAATGCCTTTATTAATCATAAAATGATTTGTATAATAAGTGCTAAAGGTGATTGCCTTTAGAGCACTTATCTAATAAATAAAACATCTACAAACAAAGCTCATACTAAAGGAATCAGACAAGAAGAAGGTTAAGGAGCGCATAGCGGAAGAAAACCATAACATAGCATAGAAAAAAGAGGACCGAGGGGATTTTTATATTCCTTACAGTATCAATGGAGTCAACATAGACAATTTGGGAGAGAGTATTAATATGACGCCCTATAACTTTAGTCAAAAATTAGGGTTAGGACAGTTAGAACCCACAAAGATGCCAGTGAAGATGGCGGACAGAACATTTCATCAACCGAAGGGGATTATTAAGGATGTCCAAGTGCAGACCAATATATTTACGTTCCCTACAGACTTCTATATATTGGTTATTGGAGAAGATGTGGAAACCCCTATGGTACTTAGATGACCATTATTGGCTACTTCTTGCTCCATAATTGGCATTGATAGGGTGAATTAACTCTAAGGGATGGCAAGCATCAAATAACCTTCAAAGTGTCAAAGAAAGACAACATTTCTCCCTTACCTCCAACTAATATAAAGGAAATCGAACCTCGAGGACAATGGGAAGATATTAAGGATCTTGGGAATGCATTTAAAAAGAAATGGTCGCGAAGAAGAAGGCAAAGGAAGGAGAATTAGATGGAGAGTGGAATCCAGGACATGGTAGCTCATGTACAAATTGAAAGATCGATGACTGTGCTACTATTGCATGATTCGTTTGAACCATATTGAGGACAAGCATAGCATCGAGCTACTAACGTTAAAAAAAGCACTGCATAGGAAGTAACCAATGGATTGTTAATTTGATGTTATTTTCTTTGATTTTTAGATAGTTGAATTCTATAGCTAGGTTGTTTCATTCCAATAAAATTGGGAAGGCATAGGAATTCAACATGAATTTGATGATTGAGGAAGTAAGCAAAAGAGAGATGAAAGGGCTATAAAGAGTTAAGAAGTGATTTCGAAAAAGTGAAGGACAAAAGAAGAAAAAATTTAAAATTGGTGGAAAGATTGTAGGCCACGATTGTGGTCTACGGTAGGGTAAAATGGAACACGCAAATTTCAGTTTAATTTTTTACCATTTTACCCTTCATTCACCTATGTATTCATTTCTTACTTCATTTTTTCACTCACTTTCATTTTAACTTTATCTCTCTAGGTTTAGAACCTCGAAATACTCTTATTTCTCTTTACCTAAATTCTTAACTTCTAATTTCTACTTGTAAGCCAGTATGTCGAGCATTAAGCAGTTAGCAAAGGACGATCAATCATCAGGGCAAAACCAACTCTCAGGACGAGGAAAAGGAACAGGGCAGCTGACTATGGGGCACCTTTCCCGATCTTCTTAGATGAGGAAGGTGCTTGCTTTCATTCTCTTCGCAATAAGCAAATTATTGTTCCAAAGTATTTTCATTTTGAGACTTTAGATAGATTAGAATTGTGAGACAAGGTCAAAAATTTAGCAAAGGGAATTCAATGGGGCAGTTTATTTAATTTCAATACCCAGTTTACGAGGAACTTACCTTAGAAATCTTTACATCCCTTTAGTATGAATCCAATAAACCTAGGGAATTGTGGTTTAGGTTGTAGGGACAACCTTATGAGCTTAATTATGAGACTTTGTATGAAATTTATGGTTTCCTCGAATTATTCGTAGTGGATCAGCACGATGATTTCTGTGTCACCCCTACTGGACTGAACTAACTGGGTTAGAGCGTTTCGATGTTAAGAATGCACACAACAACATCATCAGGAGCCATGAACACTTATTGCTGTACAAATTCATATGTCAAACTGTTTTGGACAAATGGAAACCAACAAGAGTTCGATGAAGGAACTTTTCATGTTGTGGTGTATGGACCATAGCATCCCAGTTTGCACAACCACGCACATCTTTAACATAATTATTTCTACTCGACGTAAGAGGAGTAATAACTTAGGAATGGATTACTTTGTTTCGACTATAGATGATTACTATAGAGTTGAGTGCAACGGACTCATAGTCTATCATCCTGAATTCATGAACCATCATCATCTGTGGTGAGCTGAAATCATGAAATCCCATAATATGGAACTTCGGGATATTAGTGCCAAGAAATATGTCAAGATTAGGACTAGTCAAGTGAGTTTAAGTGCTTAGCAACAACAAGAAGAGGATTCAACTAGCGAGGAGTCCGAGGTGGAAAATGAAACAAACGAACCAGATGGAAAAAGTGCTTGATACTATCTCCACAAACACCAAGGTAATTACATATACACTTGTGGAGAACTCTAGAAGAATAAAGGAGATGGCCCAAATACAACGACGTCAGAGTTAGGATATACGTCGTATCCATCATTACTTTGAGGCTTAAGGCATCCAACTGCCACCTCCAACACCATATCCACCTCCATCACCATGAGGCTTTGTTCTAAACCTTTTCTTTTTAATTTAGTCTTTATTTACTTTTTGTTTTTACTTTAATTTATGTTTCTTCTTACTATGCGTGTTTGTTTGCCTTCTTCTTTCATTGAGGACAATGTATTGTTCAAGTGTGGGGAGGGGTTATGTCTTTTGAATGTGAATTTTGCATATTATATGATAGCTTGTTAGGTTGCATTTTATGAATTGTGTGAATGTGTTAATGGCTTAGATGGATTAAAATTGATTTAATTTTGAACATAGTCTATTAGGTTGTGAAGAATCATTAGCTCACAAAATTAGTGAATTGAGTCTTTGGGTAAATATGCTGCTTAATTAGAATTTAGTGTTAATTTGTTTCCCTCTAAATTGTCACATTCATTCATGATTTTAGGTCTTTCGACTTAAGTAGCTTTGCTAGTGTTTTTTCATGAAAACAAGTAGCTAAAGTAATAAGGTGGGCAATAAAAAAAATTTGTGTTTGTTAATTTTAAATAAATTACTATTCCGTAGGCCTTCGGGTTATGAATAGAGCTAATATCCAGTTAAGAATGTGATATAGCTGAGAAACCAGATTGCCATGCATCACAAATGTGTGCCTTCACGTCAAAAGGCTATATGACATTCCAACCAAGCAGTTTAAAAAAACATGACTTAGTTGAGTAACCGGATCGACATTCATCACCAATATTTGCCTCTGCGTAAAAAGACTAAGCCCATATTTACAAAAAGTAATAAATAATAATAATAAAAAATTAAAATTAAAATAAAGTGTTTTCTCATAAAACCTACCAAACTTGTAAATAGCTTGAATTTTCATGAACACGTTATTAAGAGTAGTTACAGAGTTTGAATGACCAAAGAATTATTAATGTGTGTGTGCAATTGAAAAGGGTAAATAATTTAACACTTGAATTTGGATTAATATGTATATTTAGTTCAAAGCCCCTAGACGCGGATTTGCTTGTTAATGATTTGATATAACTTAAAAGAATGTTTTTAAAATTAAATTTATTTCATGAAGTTGAAGCCATTGTCTCATTACTGCATTGTGTGTTGTGTGATTTTGTGTGTTTGTTGTTTTATTTGCACGAGGACAAGCAAATGTGTAAGTGTGGGGATGTTGATAAGTGTAAATTGCATCATGTTTTAGGGCTTAGTTTAATATGTATTTAATTGTTAATTTAATCGTTTATTATGTGTTTATGTTAGAATTGTGTTAGTTAGTGAATTATTTATGTTTTAAGTATTTTATGGGTTAGTACAAGTCTTTGAGTTAATTATTATATTTTTGAGGTACCTTGATGTGTTTGTTAGTATTTTAGGGTCAACATCGAAGAGCAGAGAAGTTTAAGAGATACTCGGGTTGAAACAACGACCCACTATCGTGGCACAATAGGCCACGATTGTGACAGAAGCACCAGAGTTGGGCCACGATTGTGACAGAAGATCAAGACATGGCCCACAATCATGGCCTGCTTGCCATGATCATAATAGAATGCTTAAATGTGGCTCACAATCGTGACCTGTGTCGGGCAGACATGCAGTCATTAAAAAATGTCATGTTTCAAGGGATATTCGGACCTTTTGGACCCCGAAAAAATCCTAGGGCTGCTCAGAATACAAAAGGTATTTAAAGAATAAGACAAAGAGGCAGAGAGGAGCTTTTTCATTAGCCACTTTTAGAGAAACCTTAAGAGGATTATCAAGAGATAGAGAAAGACAAGAAGGAAGAGAGAAGAGGAGAAGAAGTCGACTCAATGTACTTCCCAGATCAGGAGTTTTTTAACATCGCTATCTCCCGTGTCGTTTGTTCAATTCCTATTTCCTACTATTTCCAGTTTTATTATTGTATAGAATTGGAATAATAGTTGATGATGGCTTTTTGGATTTTGATGATGTTTCTAAACTCACCTTCGAGGTTTTATCTTTGATTTAATAAAATCTATTATTTATGTGTTGTTTGGATTTATTGTGATTTAATTCTGGACATACATAATTCGATAATAAACTGAGAGGGTGAATCGAATGAAACATAATTAAATTGTGCTAACGAGAGTTAGGTGATTTAATAGAACAAGAATTAAATCAAATCGGTAAATTATGGGAAGAGAGATCTTGCATAGGTTTCTGATAGTTTATCAGACAACTTCAAATCTAATTAGGATTTTGGATAGGTTGTTAATTGAGAAATTGTGACTTCCATAATTTGAATAGTATTTATAATTTAGAGTTAATGGTTATAACTCGAGAGAGAATAATTAACCCTAGGATTGTCTAGAACCAATAATTGGATAATTCATAATTAATTAGATTAGCGTTAAGGATAGGTAAAATTTCTTTTCTCTCAATTGGTAATTCTTTTAGGTTGATTCTTAAGTGTGTGTTGAAATTATTAAATTATTAATTGTTTGTGATTGACTCTTGAATTGGTTTTCTTGATTGAATTGAATTCTTATTTTAGTTCCATTACATTTTGAATTTTGCAAATTGTTCTAGCCTTAGATTTTATGATTAGATTATCCCTCCTCACAGGATCAACACCTTAGGTATTACGTGAACAAACAGTGTGCTTATAGATTATCAAGGTTAATTAATTAAAACTGACACACATCAACAAGCCAATCAGGTGTCTAAGTAGAATTAACCCTAGTTTTATGCTATAACATGTTTTAATTCTTTTATTTAATGCAATTGCTTTGATTGATCTGTTCTAATTCAATCATGTGTTTAATATATGTTCTAATAGATTTGGAATATTAGTTCATAATTTGATTTTATAACATAGAGAATGAGAAATCTTGTGCATAAATACATCTACTATAGTTGAAAAGAGTTGATTGCAAACCTATAGATAGGTCAACATAAATCCTTTAGATTATGGACAAACCTAATAGCGGAATTCACAAATCGGTAAAATAGTTTTAGTATAGTTAACATAAATAATATTAGTTAATAATTCTAATATTAGTTGTTAGTAGTCTCAAGTGATTTATTAGCATATGATCGGAATTTCCACGATTCAATAGTCAATAAAACAATTGCATAATAAAAGGTTAATTAATTAAAGGTTTTAAGGGGATTTATAACTTATACACTAATTCTTGATATCGATCGTTTTTAAGTGATTTCTTGATTCTCTGTTCAGTATTGCTGCCTATTTTATTTTAATTACTTAAGTTTTATTTTCTTTAATAAAAAATCAAAATCAATTTCGTGGACTAGATAATAGGATAATAGTAATTATTAATACTCATTGTCTTTATTGGATTCGACCTATACTTGTTGGTACTGGCTACAACTACGTCGTGCCCTTATAGTTAATTCAAAATTGACACATTAAAACAAGTCAATCAAGTTTTTGACACCATTGCTGGGGATATTGATATTAAGAAAAGCTTCGTTTATTAATCTAGTCATTACTTTATTTTCTTTTAGTTTGCTTTATTCTTTTTTTTACTTTAAGTTATTTTATTTGTTAATTTGTTTAGTTTATTTCTTTAGTTTTAGAATTAGACTCCTGATCAGGTTATGACCCGAAGTACAACTGAGAGCTTAATATACGTGGATCCTGAAATAGAAAGAATAACACGAAGGAATCTTTATAGAACAAATCTACGATAATTTGCACTAGACCGGGTGATAGAAGGATTAGAAGGTCACGTAGAGACCGAGGAATCTTATAATGTCACAGACCATCCATGTACAATGTTTGACTATGCTAGGCCAGACCTAATAGATGCGAAATCCAATATAGTGAGACCGACTGTTTAAGTGAAAAACTTCAAAATCCAACCAAACATCATCTATATCGTGCAATAGTCAGTCCAGTTTGATGGACTCTAGGACAAAGACCTTAACATGCACATCTATAACTTTTTATAGATCTGAGACATGTGACTACATGGGAACAAATGGTGGAAATTTTTTTACTAATGTACTTGCTCCCTGCTGAGACTGCAAAGTTAAGAAATGACATCTGTTAAGTCAAGAAGACTTCACTTCTTCTATTGATTTTGATGAAAGTCAAATAATAATAATAAAAGAAGTGTG
>JAOQMS010050198.1:0-30031 GCA_027563885.1 Erythroxylum longipes | reverse complement strand
CCCTCCCTCGGGGGAGGCGCGGCCAGATGTCACGTAGGACGTCAGGCCCGTGACCCGCCCGGGGAGGGGTTCCAGCAAATAGTGACCCAGACGATAGCGCGAATAATAACATAGACGAAGTCTGTGAACAGTAACATAGACGAAGTCTGTGACACAGACGATGTTTTCCAATTGCCATAACTTTCTCTAGAGGAATCTGGTCAAGGTTTTATTTATATGGTTTAAAAGAGAATTCCAAAATCTATAACTTCCATGAAGACATCCAAGTCCGACTCTATCGTCTGAGGGGTCAACAATGGGACAGAAGATAGGTATAGGTGAACATAGTCGGTAAATAGTAACACAGATGATGTTTTCCGATTGCCATATCTTTCTCTAGAGAGATTAGATCGAGGTATTCTTTATATGTATCGAAAGAGAATTCCAAAATCTACAACTTCTATGAAGACATTCGAGTCCAATTCTATTGTCTGAGGGGTCAACAATGGGACAGAAGATAAGTATAGGTGAACATAGAAGAAACAAAACACAGAAGGAGTTCATGAACAGTAATATAGACGAGTCCTTTCGTCTGTGAACAGTACCATAGACGAAGTCTGTGAACAGTAACATAGACGAATCCTTCAACCAATATAACCTCTTAACTACTTCGTATGTGAACAGTACACACAGACGAAGTCTGTGAACAGTAACACAGACGGATCCTCTTCAACTAATATCACTTCCTTCTTAACTCCTTCTTATAATCCTTTTCTTAAATCCTTCTTATAATCCTTTTCTTAACTCCTTCTTATAATCCTTGACCTATAATCTATCCTCTGTGTTCTATCCTCTGTAGTTGACTTTTATCCTCTGTGTTGACCCCTTATCGTGTGTGGTCTATCCTCTGTGTTCTTATGTCCTCACAGATGATCCATTTACTCTTCATTCATCCTTTTGTCTGTGTTCTAACGTCAGCACAGATGATACTTCTACTTCATATTTTCCTTTCGTCTGTGTTCTGACGTCAGCACAGACGATACTTCTCCTTTATATTCCTCTTTTCTGACGTCAGCACAACCAGAAGCTACCTAGTGACCATTACAATGGGCTTTTTTCTCACCAAAGGAGCCCAGCAATTGTTGTAATAGGCCATTTACTCGCTGAAATTGCCCAGTGACTGTGTCAATGATTTGTTTTGCTCACCGAAGGTGCACAGCAACCATGCCAACTGGTTGTTTTGCCCACCAAGGATGTGCCCATGAACTGTTTTCTCAGTGAAGGTTCCCAAAAACCATGTCATCAGCCTATTTTGCCTACCAAAGATGTGGCAATGGGCTATTTTCTCACTGAAAGTACCCAGTGACGATGTGAATGTGTTGTTTTGCTCACCGAAGGTGCCCAGCGACCATGTCAATTAGATTTTTTCTCATAGAAGGTGCCCAGCATCCTTGCCAATGGGCAAATTTCTCAACAAAAATGCTTAGCGATTGTGTCAACGGGTGCCCAGCGATCAGGCCAATGGGAAATTTTCTCATCAAAAGTGCCTCAAAATTATGCAAAGGGTTGTTTTCCTCACCAAAGGTGCTCAGCTATCATGCCAACTGGTTGTTTTGCTCACTGAAGGTGCCCACAACTATGCCAAAGGTTTGTTTTTCTCATCGACGTTGTCCAAAAACCATGCCAATTGGTTGTTTAGTCATCGAAGCTACCTAATAAAGGTTACAATACGTTGTCATCACACCAAAGGTGCCTAGCGACCATTACAATGGGTTGTTTACTCAACGATGGTGCCCAGTGACTGTGTCAACGGGTTGTTTTGCTCTCCAAAAGTGCCTATTGGTTATGCCAACTAGTTGTATTTCCTACCAAAGATATTCCCACGAACTATTTTCTAACCGAAGGTGCCCAGCAACCATGCCTGTGGGTTGTTTTCCCCACCAAAGATGTGACAATGGGTTGTTTTCTCAATGAAATTGCCCCCTACTGCGTGAATTGGTTGTTTTGCTCACCAAAGGTGTCTAATGACCATGCAAACTGGTTGTTTTCTCATTAACCCTGCGCAGTGATTCTCACCAAAGTTGCCCAGCGACCATTACAATGGGTTGTTTAATCAAAGAAAGTGCCCATCGACCAGGCCAACCAGTTGTTTTTCCCAAAAAAGATGTGCCCACAAACTGTTTTCACACTAAAGGTGCCCAGCAACCATGCCACGGGGTTGTTTTGCACACCATAGATGTGCCAATGGGTTGTTTTTCTCAATGAAAGTGCCCAACGATTGTGTGAACGGATTCTTTTTCTCACAGAAGGTGGCCAATTACCATGTCAACTAATTGTTTCTCACTGAAGCTGACCAGTGACCGTGCCAATGGGAAATTTTCTCATCGAAAATGCCCAAAAACCATGTCAATGAGTTTTTTTCCTCATCGAAGGTACCTAGGGATCATGCAAATTGGTTGTTTTGCTCACCGATGGTGCATAGAAACCACGCCAAAGGTTTATTTGCTCACCGAAGGTGCCTAGAAACTACACCAAGGGGTTGTTTTGCTCACCGAAGGTGTCAAATGACCATGCCAACATGTTTTTTTACTCACTAAAGGCGCCTGTCGACTATGCGAACTGGTTGTTTTCTCACCGAAGCTGCATAGCGACAGTTATAATGGGCTTTTTCTCACCAAAAGTGCCTAGCGACTATGTCAACTAATTGTTTTGCCTAGCAAAGATGCGCTTATGGATTGTTTTCTCATCGATGGTACCTAACAACCATTCCAATAGGTTGTTTTTCCCACCAAAGATGTGCCAATGGATTGTCTTCTCACAGAAACTGCCCAGCGACTATGTGAACAGGTTGTTTTGTTCATTGAAGGAGCTCAGTGACCATATCAAATAGTTATTTTCTAATCAAAGGTGCCTAGTGACCATGCCAATGGGCAATTTTCTCATCGAAGATACCCAGCGAATGTATCAATGGGTTGTTTTCCTCACCTAAGTTTCCTAGTGATCACACCAATTTGTTGTTTTTCTCACCAAAGGTGCCCAGTAACTATGCCAAAGGGTTGTTTTACTCACTCAAGGGGTCCAACGTCGATGCCAACTAGTTGTTTTCTCATTGAAGCTGCCCAGTGACTGTTACAATGGTCTTTTTCTCACCGAACATGCCCGGTGACCATGCCAACTAGTTGTTTTCTCATTGAGGCTGCCCAGTGACAATGAACTACTTTACTCACCAAAGGTACCTAGAGATCACATCAACCGGTTGTTTTTCTCACTATCAGTGGCTAACAAGTATGCCAATGGTTTGTTTTACTCACCAAAGGTGTCCAATGACTATGTCAACTGGTTGTTTTCTCATCGAAACTATCCATTGACCATTACAATGAGTTGTTTTCTCATCAAAGGAGCCCAACGACTATTACAAAAGGTTGTTTACTCACTGAAAGTGCCAATGACTGTGTCAATGAGTTGTTTTGCTAACCAAAAGTGGCCATCAACCATGGTAACTAGCTGTTTTTCCCACCAATGATGTGCCCACGAATTGTTTTTTCATTGAAGGTGCCCAACAACGGTGCCAAGGGGTTGTTCATCAATGGATTGTTTTCACAATGAAAGTGCACAGCAATTTTGTGGACGAGTTGTTTTGCTGAAAGAATGTACCTAGAGACTATGTCAACTAGTTGTTTTCTTACGAAGGATGCATAGCGACCATGCAAATGGGAAATTTTCTCATCGAAAATTCCTAATAACCATATCAACGAGTTGTTTTCCTCACTGATGGTGCCCAACAATCATGTCAACTAGTTGTTTTGCTCATCGAAGGTGCCTAGTAACTAGGCCAAAAGTCTTTTTGCTCACTGAAGGTACCCAATGACCATGGCAACCAGTTGTTTTCTCATCGAAGCTGCCCAGTGACCATTACAATATGTTGTTTTCTCACCAAAGGTGCCCATCGACCATTACAATAGGCTAATTACTCACCAAAAGTGCCCAGTGGCTTTGTCAACAGTTTGTCTTACTCACCAAATGCGCCCAGTGATCATGCCAACATACTGTTTTCTCACCGAAGGTGCCCAATATAACTAAGCCAGCTGGTTGTTTTGCCCACCAAAGAAGTACCCATGGATTGTTTTCTCACTGAAAGTGCCCACCGACTGTGTGAAGGGGTTGTTTTGCTCACCAAAGTTGCCCAATCACCATGCCAACTAGTTTTTTGTTCATTAAATGTGCCTAACGATTATGGTAACTGGTTGTTTTCTCATCGAAGTCACCTAGAAACTCTGCCAAAGTGTTGTTTTGCGCATGAAAGTTGCGCAACGAGCATGCCAACTGGTTGTTTTCTTATTGAAATTGCCTAGAGACCATTACAATGGGCTCTTTTCTCACCAAAGGTGCCCAAAAATTGTTGCAATGGGCTATTTACTCACCGAAATTGTCCAGTTATTGTGTCAATGATTTGTTTTACTTATCGAAGGTGCCCAGCAACCATGCCAATAGGTTGTTTTGCCCACCAAGGATGTGCCTACAAACTATTTTCTCACCGAAGGTGCCCATCAACCATGCCATCGGCCTGTTTTGCCTACCAAAGATGTGGCAATGGGTTTTTTTCTCACTGAAAATGCCCAGTGATGATGTGAACACATTGTTTTGCCTACCGAAGGTTCTTAACGACCATGTCAAATATATTTTTTCTCAAGGAAGGTGCCTAATGACTGTGTCAATAGGAAATTTTGCCAACGAAAGTGCGTAGTGATTATATCAATCGGTTGTTTTCCTTACCGAAGCTGCGCAGGGATCATGCCAATGGGCAAGTTTCTCATCAAAATTTCCTAATGATTGTGTCAAATGGTTGTTTTCCTCACCAAAGGTGCCCAGTGATTATGCCAACTGGTTGTTTTGCTCACTGAAGGTGCCCAGCAACTATGTCAAAGGTTTGTCATGCTTACCAAAGGTGTCCAAGGACTGTGCCAATCGGTAGTTTTCTCATCGAAGCTACCTAATGACCAGTATAATGCTTTGTTTTCACACCAAAGGTGCCAAGTGACCATTACAATGGGTTGTTTACTCACCGATGGTGCCCAGTAACCATTACAATAAGATGTTTAGTCACCAAAAGTACACAGTGACTATCCTAACGGGTTGTTTTGCTCACCAAAAGTGCCCATCAATTATGAAATATAGTTTTTTCCCACCAAATATGTGCCCACGAACTATTTCTCACTAGAGGTGACCAGCAACCATGCCAACAGGTTTTTTTCCCCACCAAAGATGTTCCAATGGCTTGTTTTGTTAATGAAATTGCCCAACGAATTCGTGAACATGTTGTTTTGCTCACCAAAGGTCCCTAACGACTATGTCAACTAGTTGTTTTCTCACCGAAGGTGCCCAACAGTCGTGTCAATAGGTAATTTTCTTAGTGAAAGTGCCTAGCGATTGTATCAATGGGTTGTTTTCTTCATAAAAGGTGCCCAGCAGTTATGCCAACGGGTGTTTTGCTCACCGAAGGTGCCCAGCAACTATGCCAAAGGGTTGTTTTGCTCACCAAAGTTGAAAAGCAACCATGCTAACTGGTTGTTTTCTCATCGAAGCAGTCTAATGACTATTACAGGAGGTTATTTTCTTGCGAAAGGTTCCCAGCAATCGTTACAATGGGTTGCTTACACACTAAAAATTTCTAGTGGCTGTGTCAACTACTTGTTTTGCCTACCAATGATGTTCCCACATAATGTTTTCTCACCAAAGTTGCTTAGCAACATATTAGCTGGTTTTTTTGCATACCAATGTTGAGCGAATGGGTTGTTTACTCACTGAAAGTGCCTAATGACTGTGTTAACGGGTTGTTTTTCTCAGTAAAGGTGCACAATGACTATATCAAATAGTTGTTTTTTCCCCGAAAGTGCCCAACGACCATGTCAGTTAGTGGTTTTCTAATGATTGTACCAATAGGTGCCTAGTGATCGCGCCCAATGATCATGCCAACTATGCCAAATGGTTGTTTTCCTCACAGATGGTGCCTAGAAACTATGCCAAATGGTTGTTTTGGTCACCAAAGGCCAACTACCGTGCCAACTAGATGTTTTCTCATCGAAGTTGCCTAGTGACCGTTACAATGGGACATTTTCTCACCAAAGATGCCTAGTGACCATTATAATGGACTATTTACTCACTGATCGTACCTAGTGACTGTGTTAATGGGTTGTTTTGATCACCAAAAGTGCCCATCGATCATGCCAACTAGTTTTTTTTTTACCAAAGATGTTCCCACGAACTATTTTCTCACCGAAGGTGCCTAGTAACCACACCAGTGGATTGTTCTGTACACTAAAGATGTTCCAATCCATTGCCCAGCGGCTGTGTGAACGAGTTTTTTTACTCACTAAAGGTGCCCAGCGACTATGTCAACCAGTTGTTTCCTCACTAAAGAAGGCCAACGGTTATACCAATGGGCAATTTTCTCAATGGAAGTGCCCAGCGATTATGTCAATGGGTTGTTTTCCTCACTAAAGGTGCCCAACGATTATGTCAACTAGTTGTTTTACTCGCTGAAGGTGCCCAGCAACTATGCCAAAGGGTTGTTTTGCTCCTCAAAGTTGAAAAACGACCATGCCAACTAGTTGTTTTCTCATCGAAGCTACCCAATGACCGGTACAATAGGTTGTTTTCTCGCCAAAGCTTCCCAGCGACCATTGTAATGGGTTGTTTGCTCACCGAAAGTGCCTAGTGGTTGTATTAACAACTTGTTTTACTCTCCGAAGGTGCCCAGTGACCATGCCAATTGGTTGTTTTTGCCACCAAAGATGTGCCCACATATTGTTTTTCACCGAAGTTGCCCAACAATAATGCTAGCGGGTTGTTTTGTCCACCAAAGATGTGCCCATGGGTTATTTTCTCACTGAATGTTCCCACGGACTATATGAAGGGGTTGTTTTGCTTATCGAAGGTGCCTGACGACCATGTGAATTAGTTTTTTACTCACAGAAGGTGCCCAGCGGCCGTGCCAATGGGCAATTTTCTCATAAAAATGCTCAATGATTATGAAAACGAATTGTTTTCCTTACCGAAGGTACTTAGTGATCATGCCAACAGGTTGTTTTGATTGGAGAAGGTTCCCAACAACTGCGTAAAAGGATTGTTTTGCTCACTAAAGGTGCTCAGCAACTAGGCCGAAGGGTTGTCTCACTCATCGAAGGTGCCAATGACCATGCCAACTTGTTGTTTTCTCATCGATGCTGCCCAGTGACAATTTCAATGGGTTGTTTTCTCACCAAAGGTGCCCAGCAATCGTTATAATGGGCTATATACTCACCAAAAGTGCCCAGTGACTATGTCAACGGGTTGTTTTGCTCACTGAAGGTGCCCAGTGACAATGCCAATTGGTTGTTTTCTCACCGAAGCTACGCAACGACTGTTACAACGGGTTGTTTGCTCACTAAAAGTGCTCAGCGAATATGTCAACTAATTATTTTTCCCACCAAATATGTGCCCACAAACTGTTTTCACACCGAAGGTGCCTAGCAACCATACCAGCAGGTTGTTTTTCCCACCAAAGGTGTGCCAATAGGTTGTTTCCTCACTAAAAGTGCCCATCGACTATGTGAACGGGTTGTTTCGCTCACCGAAGGTGCACAACGACCATATCAACTAGTTGTTTTCTCATCAAAGTTGAAAAAGACCATGCTAACTGGTTGTTTTCTCATCAAAGCTGCCGAAAGACAGTTACAATAGGTTGTTTTTTCAACAAAGGTGCCCAGCGACCGTTACAAAGGGCTGTTTACTTACGGAAAGTGCCTAGTGGTTATGTCAATGGCTTGTTTTGCTCACCAAATGTGCCCAACGACCATGCCAACTGGTTGTTTTGCGCGCCAAAGATGTGCCCATGGGTTGTTTTCTCACTGAAAGTGACCACCGATTGTATGAAGGGGTTGTTTTACTCAATAAAGGTGCTGAGTGACCATGTCAACTAGGTTTTTTGTTCACCAAAGGAGCCTAATGATTATGGAAACTGGTTGTTTTCTCACCTAAGATGCCTAGCAACTATGGCAAAATGTTGTTTTGCACACCAAAGTTTTACAACGAGCATGCCAACTGATTGTTTTCTCATCAAAGATGCCTAGAGACCATTACAATGGGTACTTTTCTCACCAAAGGTGCCCAACAATTGTTGCAATGGGCCATTTACTCACCGAAATTGCCCAGTGATTGTGTCAACGATTTGTTTTGCTCGTCAAAGGTGCCCAGCAACCATGCCAACTGGTTTACTTTAATTCTCTTATAAGACATCATCAAGAAAGTCACAATATTTTAAAACCAAAAATTTCCCCTTTTCATTTCATAAATCCGAATGTAATACATTGTAACTTTTCAATGACTGTACATGTACATCATCATAACCTAATACAAAATAAGCTACATGAAAGAGCACTAAATGTACATTGAACATTTCATTCATACAAAAGTACATAAATCAATTGTAAATGCAATGCACACGATTCGGTTTCATTTGTTACTTTGTTGTGACCGAGTGCTTCTTTTTTTCTAGCTTATATCCCTTAGTGGATACCGAGCTGTATCGAATAATGTCCCATATCCCTTAGTGGATACTGGGTATATACATAACTAAGCCAAAGGCTCTTATCACATTCTGAGCTTTAAGCTTTTTTACTGGCAATTCTGGTTACAACTGCCTTTATGTTTCATGCATTTACGTAATGAAATGCATCACACATATTTAATGATTACACTCATTTAGTCACATTCCCACTCTTTCTTATTCACATAGTCATCAAACTTTTAGTCTGGCATTTAACATTGAAGTTGAAAACAAATAGTTACTCATATTCACATTAAAGTAACACTTCCAATATAGTCCCGAATATAGAACTCCTCGGACAATCAATTGTCTGGAATCAACACAATCAATTTCACATTCATAACATAATTCAAACATAATCTAATACAAACAATTAATTGAGTGAGACCGTCTAGGTTACTCATAGGTTGTTCCCAAAGCTAATGCCTGGAAGTTCTGGCAATGTCTAAATGTTGACGTTCTAGTTGCTCCTCTATATTACACAATATACACAAATCACAATTTGTCACAATTATAAGTGTTTATTAATGCACATGTATGTATATGAAATATGCACAATGCATGTTCGTGATAATTTCGAGTATTGCTCTATTATTCTTGTCATGTAAACATTCATATATCCAAACTCACATACGTATCATTTATACTTATAGTTTATACCTCAATAAAACCATAAAAACCGAAATTCATAATTTCTTTGTCAATTCATATTTTTCCTATAACAACTTTTGGGTTAACATTCCATCTTCTTTTTAACCAAGAAAATGAAGTAATTTCAAGATACTTTCTTCTAGAAAATTGTTATCACATCTATTGAGTTTCGAATAACACCAAGATTATTTAATTTAGTGCAGTATTTCAAAAGTTATGCTCAAAATACTACAGACTAAGCACATTTTAAACTTTGGCTTATACCTGATCATGCTGTCAATTTGTACAACTCATATCTCTCAATTACCATATTAAAAAATTATGAAATTCATATCACTTGAAATATAAGAGAATAAAATACAGCTTTTGTGAAGAAACATTTGACTAATTCAGCATCTATCGATACAGTTTATTCAACATCGACAAGACATGATTTCTATCTCGGGTAACACTACAACCTCAGTCAAAACTCAATTTCAAACTAGATTTAGGAATTCTTAAAGACAGAATTAAAATCAATTTCTTTAGACAATTTATAGCCATATATCTCTAGTTTACTCAAAATTAAGAATCATTCCATTTGGATAACTATAGAACAAGTTATGTGTAAAACACAGAAGCATCATCAGTGAATATGTTGCTGCTACATTTTCCAGCATTCATCTTCCAATTTACTGCACCCAATTCTCAACTTCATGTCAATTTTTGAGACTCTTAATGATAGAATTCAAATTTTTTGTCTTCACAAAAAAATATCCATATGTCTCTAGTTTAATTCAGATTAAGAATCGTCTCATTTGGATAACTACAGAACAAGCTATGGCTAAATGACAGAAGCTTAATCAGTGGAAATGTTATAACTACCATTTTCCAGCACCCTCTTCATCACCATTTAGTCTCTTAATCCTTCCTTAAAACAACTCATAAATACCATCAATACATTAAAATAGAACATATATCTATTTATTTCAACATCAATGTTACACATGTCTCAACTCCTCTATCATGATCATTAAACACTAAACTATCATCATAAATGCTTCATTTAACAAAACCATGAAGACTAACAAACTACTTACTTGATTTCTCTTCAATGTCTTCAAACACAACAAAAAGCCCTAACTTCCCATGTCACTCATTCAAATCATCATGAAGATTGGAAGATTTAGGTTTTCTTGTTGTAATGAAGAAGATAATATGAAGGAAGTACTAATTGAAAGATGAGAGCAAGGTGTTGATAGTTGGGTGTGTGAAATCGTGGAAGTGAAGGAGAGAAGAAGAAAAGAAGGGAGAAGTAGAGAGTCACTAAAGTAAGAAGAAAAAGAAAGGAACAAAACAAATAAATGGTCTTTCAAGGTTAAAGAATTGTGGGATAAGGACATGGCTTGGCAAGTGACACATGTCACTTACCACATGTCTTATTCTTATAGGTCAAAAATTGGTTTTCTCATTTATTTAATCCAATCAACTCTAATTTCTACTCCAATTGTCTCCAAATTTCAATGACATATGTCATTAAACTTAAATGTCATTTACAAAAATTTTCACTACCATTTGACTCTTAATTCTACTGCTATTTATCAATTATCCTGCCATTTCGCATTTTTCCAAGTCTAAAAATTTCCCAAAATTTCAGAAATTTTCCTAAAATTCACAAAAAATTCTAAGTCACTAAATACACTATCCAAACCATTTTTAACATATAAAAACTACAATTCTGAATAAAAATCACCTTTCACATATATAAATCAATTATACCTAGAAATTGTCAATGAATGCATGTACAACTATTTTCATGTGAAAAAATTCAATATTCATGTGTAAGTGCATATCATATTACGCATGAGCATGAAATTCATTGTCTAATTTCTTAATAATCTCTCATATTTACTATTCTAGCCTCAACATGGGTAACGAGATGTTACAATTCTCCCCTCCTTAAAAGAAATTTCGTCCTCAAAATTCTTACTTGATTGTTCGAACAAGTGGGGATATTTCCTCCTCATATTCTCTTCTGTTTCCTAAGTTGCTTCCTCAGTTGAGTGATTCCTCCAAAGGACTTTCACCAATGGATTGATTCGGTTCCTCAAACGCTTAATCTAGGATCCCACTATCTTAATCAGTTCCTCAACATAGCTTAAGTTACTAGCAACCTTAATCTCTTGAGCTGATATCACATGTGTCAGATTTGATCGGTATCTACGAAGCATACTCACATGAAATATGTTACGCAACTGAGACATGTCATTTTGCAAAGCTAACTTGTATGCCAAAGATCCTATCCTCTCAATAATCTCATATGGATCAATGTACCTAGGGCTTAGCTTGCCCTTTTTACTGAATCTCAATACTCCTCTCCAAGGTGAAACTCTCAGAAACACTCTATCTCCTACAACGTATTCCCTATCCTATCGATGTTGATCCACATAACTCTCCTGTCTATCTTGAGCAGCTTTAATTCAGCTTCGGATCAATTTCACCTTGTCCACAGTATCTTGAATCAATTCTGGGCCTTCAACCATTCTTAGGCCCTCATCATCCCATTACAGAGGTGATTGACACTTTCTTCCATACAATGCCTTATATGGTGCCATTCAGATACTACTGTGATAATGGTTGTTATAAGTAAACTCTATCAGTGCTATATATTGATCCCAAGCTCCTTGAAACTCAAATACACAAGCTCTTATAACATCCTCAATAGTCCTGATCATCCTCTCACTCTGTCCACCTGTTTGAGGATGAAAGGCAGTACTAAAGTTCAACTTAGTACCTATAGTAGATTGCAAACTCTTCCAGAATCTTAAAGTGAATCTAGGATCCCTGCCCCATACATTGGACTTTGGAACCCCATGCAACCTAACCACCTCATTCACATATCTCCGGGTCAATTGATCTAGTGAGTTATTCTCTCTTATTGGTAAAGAAATGGGCCAACTTTGTCAATCAGTCTACTACGACCCATATAGCATCGTTCTGCCTGGGAGTTCTTAGCAATCCCATAATAAAGTCCATAGTAATTCATTCCCATTTCCACTCTAGAATAGGCAATGAATGTAGCTTCCCTATTGGAGCCTAATGCTCAGCTTTAACCTGCCGACATGTCATACACTTCGATACGTACTCCGCCACTTGGTTTTTCATCCCGGGCCACCAGAAATGCTGCTTGAGCTTGTTATACATCTTAGTAGTACCAGGATGCATAGTATAGGCGGCCATATGAGCTTTCTCCAGAATTTCTTTCCTCAGATCATCCACATTAGGCAAGCACAACCTTTGTTTCAACCATAATGTCTCATCTCTCAACTCAAACTCAAAATCCGAATTCATCTTCACTTGCTCTATAAGCTTTACCATATCAGGATCTTTCCTATAGACTTTTATGATTCCATCATATAACATCAGATTTAACTTTAATGTAGCAATTAATGCCTTATCTTGTTCTAGATTCAATTCCACATTCAGAGCTCTCAAGTGAATTAAGCTCGGTAACCTCAATAATTGAATGTGAGCTACATTAGTGTTCGACTTCCTACTCAAAGCATCAGCCAACACATCAGCTTTCCCCAGATGATACTCAATCGTACAGTGAAGGCTTTCAACGACTCTATCCATCTCCTCTGTCTCATGTTTAATTCCTTCTGACTCAACAGATACCTCAAAATCTTATGATCCGTGTATATCTGGAATGTCTCTCCATACAGATAGTGTCTCTATATCTTTAGAGCAAAGACCATTGCAGCAAGCTCTAAATCATGTACTGGATAGTTAATCTCATGAGACCTTAGTTAGATCAATGCATAGGCAACCACCTTGCCATACTTCATCAATACACATCCTAATCCTTGATGCGAAGCATCACTATATACCACATATCCTCCAGTCCCTGATGGAATATTCAACACCGGACCTGTAGTCAACCGATGCTTCAGCTCCTCAAAGCTCTTCTAACATTCCTCATTCCATCTGAATACTGCATTCTTCCCTAGAAGTTTTGTCAGAGGGGTTGAGATCAAAGAGAACCCCTGTATAAACCTCTGGTAATATTTGCCAATCCTAGGAAGCTTCAGATTTTAGACACATTCCTCGGAGCTTCCCAATTCATTACTGCCTCTATCTTTTTTGTATCCACTTTTATGCCTTGTCCAGTCACTATATGTCCCAAAAACACTACTTAACCAAACCAACCCAAACACTACTTGATCCATCCAAATTTCACACTTACTGAATTTGGCATATAGATGTTTCTCTCTTATGACATGTAAAATCACTCTCAGATGCTCAGCATGTTCTTCTCTACTCTTCGAATACACCAAAATATCATTAATAAACATTATCACAAAGTTGTCTAGGTAGGGCTAAAACATCTTATTCATCAAGGCCATAAATGCTACCGGGGCATTAGTTAACCCAAATGGCATTACTAAAAACTCGAAGTGCCTATACCTTCTCCTAAATGCACTTTTAGGTACATCAACCTCTGCTATCTTCAACTGATAATACCCCGATCTCAAATCTAGCTTAGTGAATAACTGAGCTCCCTGTAATTGATCAAGCAAATCATCAATTCTAGGCAACGGGTACTTGTTCTTCTCTGTCACCCGATACAGTTGCCTATAATCAATGCATAACCTCAAAGTCCCATCTTTCATCTTTACAAACAAAATTGGAGCTCCCCAAGGTGAAACACTAGGTCTAATGAAACCCTTTTCCAGTAACTCCTGTAGCTGAGCCTTCAACTCCTTCAGTTTTACAGGTGCCATCCTATATGGAGGAATAAATATAGGAGCAGCACCTGGAACTAAATCAATTGTGAACTCTGTTTCTCGATTTAGAGGTAAGCCAGGTAATTCGGTGGGAAACACATATAGGAATTCCCTAACTACAAGAATGTCCTGCACATTCTGCTCAACTCATATATCGATGACATAGGCTATATAAGCCTCACATCCTCCTTGCATCAACCTCAATGTCTCACAAATGATATCCACCTGGTTGGCATTGCTTGAGTAATTCCTCTGAAAACCGCTCTCGGATGACCAAGAGATTCTAGTACTACCTCCTTCGTATAGCAGTTCATGACAGCCCTATCATCAGTGAGCCAATCTATCATGCTTAGGATAATATCTATCTCTCTCAGCTGTAATATAATCAGATCTGCCTTTATTTTTGCTTGATCAATTCGAATGAAACACCTCTTGCAGACCTCTCCTATAACTGTAGTACTACCTATTGGTGTACTCACCTCTAATCCATACTGTAGTAACTTTCTATCATAATGCAGCCTAGATGCCAAATGCAGTGCGATGAATGAATGCGTAGATCCTGGATCTAGCAATGCAAATGCTTCATGATCATAAATAAGTAGTGCACCTGCAACGACATTCGGAGAATCTTGAGCCTCCTGCCTAGTCATAGCATAGACTCGAGCCTGAGACTGTGGTCAACTATTTTACACCTCAATCCTGACAGAAGGACTCCCTTTGCTCACTCTATGTCTACCACAAACTCTCTATCTAGCTCCAGGACCTCGACTTTGCTGGATTGTAGCTGTTAGTAGTGTGCCCAAGGCCAATGGACATGTGTGACTTTTATACTGACATTCTGACTTATTAATAATATATTATGAGGTATTCTTTTATATATGCATGTATATTGTTTATGTAATGTGATTTACATTCCATAAATAGTATTAGGCTTATGTCAGCAACTATGTGACATAATAGTAAAACCATAAGCATTATAATACTATTCTAAACTGACCCTAGTCAATCGTTATTGGTGGAACAATAATAAATTAAGGATAGTATGTGTTCTAATTGATGATCACGATGAGTTATCAAATCAGAACATAGATATATGTTAGAGAACATATATTGGACCGACCCACAGAGAGAACACTACATGGTTTCACGTCATTAGTGATTCTCAATATGGATTGACTTTTGTCCTCTAACCTAAAGTCATCATGGTTGCCTACATGAGGAATTCAGTGTTTTGACATTATACTAAGTTATCCTTAACTGGATAACAAGTATTCTTATGTTGGACATTAAATGAATCATGCGGAGGGATGTGAATGACGTAGATGGGATTTGTACCTCTCTTAAATGAGAGAGATATCATTTAGGCCTTTTGACAAGTATGATTGAAGAAATGCATGTTCGTGTTGAAATGAATTGATGAGGAGTCATCAATGTCATTTGTTATAATTAGTCAACTTGGGGATCAAGAAACTATGATTAATCAAAAGTTGACATATAACATGCCTTGTGAGTAATCTTGATATCGTGTTACAAAGGGACTGAGTTTGTAACCATGGTTATAGGTTAAATCAGATTATCGATCCTCATTTGATTTGGGTGGTCATAATGTCTTGCTAGAGGTCACCTATGTCTTATGGGCCTTGAAGTGTGATCAAGCCCATTGCCAATATCAAATGAGCCTACAGGGTCGCATACAAAGAGTGATGTAATCTGGGCTTATTCTCTTGGGCCTAATTTATTAGGTACTTAATAAATATATATGGATATATTTATTAGGCTAGATTGAATTAAGTTGTCGGGATTTTATTATATGGGATATAATATGGGCCCAAACTTATTGGACTTCCATAATCTTAATGGGTTTAGGATTATGATATTCTTATTCCTAATAGGAATAGGGATTAGGGTTTCTCTATAAATAGAGAACTTATGTCTCATTAGATAAGAGACGAAAACCCTAGCTACCTAGACCAAGTTGTTCATTTTTCTTCCAAGAGAAAAATTGTGTGGCGTTCAAAAAGTGTTTTAGAATGTGCTAGCACACATTAGCTAGTACTCGCATCGTTCATCCTTGTGTGGATACCGATAGAGGACGTTCGCATACTGCAGCGTCTACAAATCAGAAAAACAAATACCAATCCACGTCAAGAGGTAATTTCGTACGTGTTGTGATTTTCGGTTATACTTTTTGTTGTGTAGTATGGTCCATTCTGCTGCGTATTGTGAATACCCGGGCTATAGGTGATCCAATAGTAGCTTCAATCATGGATCCCCCTCTCATACCTGAATGGGCTCTAGTAACAACAAGACAATCTCTAATTCTGTGATCTAGAGAACCACATCGAAAACAGGCTCCTGATAATGTCTAGCACTCACCACCGTGCATTTTCCCACAGTGCTCACAAGGGGGTAACTGACTCTGCACTGAACCTCTTCCACTGCTAAACTGTACCAAAACCACCCCTCTGTCTGAATCCAGACTGTTGTGATCCAGCCGGTGGTCTAAAAGCTCGATTCTGGCACTTACTGAATCTTTTGCCAGAACCACTCTAAATCTTACTGGACCTCTTCAACCTAGACCCTTGTCCAGACTTTACTAGTCCCTCTCTTAGTAGCTACTCAATTATGATCAAAGCAGCTGTCAACTCAATGAAACTACTCAAGTTGGAGATCGTTAATCTTGTCCTGATCTCCATGTTCAGCCCATATTCTAATCTCCTACACTTATCTTGTTCGGTAGGAATCAAAATAATAACATATCCCATTAACTCATTGAACCGGATCTCATATTCTGCCATTGACATCCTACCCTGATTCAAATCCAGGAACACTTTCATCTTCCTGTACAAGTAGATCTTAGGTATGTAATTCTCCTTGAACACCCTCAGAAAGTCTTCCCAGTTCAAGTTGCAAGGCCTGGTGGTATTGCTTGGGACAGTCTTTCACCACTGATAAACTGGGCTTTGTAATAAGGAAACTGCGTAGTCAAACTTCTCATTTGGCTCGTAGTCCATCTGGTCAAAAACCCTTTCTGTCCTTTCTAGCCATCCCTCGACCTCAACAAGGTCTGTACTGCCATAGAAATCCATAGCCCCCTGCTTCTGTAGCCTATCATACCTCCCCTCCCTTCTCTTGGTAAATCTAGGAGGCGTTTCCTCAGGTTGAGGTATTGAAGACTCTTTACTAGGTCCTACAGATCCTAGGTCAGCTGACTGTCCCACTTGTTCACCTATGACGGATGACCTATAATAAACAAGAACTTCAATCATTATCTGCATTTCTTGCGATATTTCATGCTTAAAATTCCTATATGTCCCTATGGATGTCAAACCATGCTCTGATACCACCCAACATAGCACCCCATTACAATGGGGTACATACTAGAACACCCCGAGGACATTCTAGCACATAACCTATGATAATGGTGCGCTACGTTTAATCACAACATTCACTTAACATGGCATCATCATTTTTCTGTTTTCTTTTATTCTCTTATAAGACATCATCAAGAAAGACACAATATTTTAAAACCAAAATTTTCCTCTTTTCATTTCATAAATCCGAACGTAATACATTGTAGCTTTCGAATAACTGTACATGTACATCATCATAACCTAATACAAAATAAGCTACATGAAAGAGAAAAAACACAAAGATCTATCTAATCTTCCAATCTCAGCTGACCAACCTTTGAGCTAATTCTTCTTTTTCCCAAAAGTACAAGTCTACACTGCTTGTAGCGTCTCTCAGTAGCTAAAGTCATCTCTCGGTCCTGAAAAGTCAACGTACAATTTTGGGTGAGTTTTACGAACTCAGATGAGGTAACCATCATTGATGGTTGACTCAATTCATGCAACACATCAAACATGTAGACATATAATTCACATCTCTGCATTTTTTCATAAAGCATCACATATCACTTTCGGGACAATTATACTAAACATTTCATTCATACAAAAGTACACATATCAATTGTAAATGCAATGTAAATGATTTGGTTTCATTTGTTACTTTGTTGTGACCGAGTGCCTCTTTTTTTCTAGTTCATATCCTTTACTGGATACCGAGCTGTATCAAATAATGTCCCATATCCCTTAGTGGATACCGGGTATATACATAACTAAGCCAAAGATTCTTATCACGTTCTGAGCTTTAACCTTTTTTATTGGCAATTTTGGTCATAACTGCCATTATCTTTCATGCATTCACGTAATGAAATGCATCATACATATTCAATTATTACACTCATTCAATCACATTCACACTATTTCTTATTCACATTGTCATTGGACTTTTAGTCTATCATTTAACATTGAAGTTAAAAAGAAATTGTCAGTCATATTCACATTCAAGTAGCACTTCCAATACAGTCCCGAATATAGAACTCCTCAGACAATCAATTGTCTGGAATCAATACAATCAATTTCACATTGATAAGATAATTTAAACATAATCTAACAAAAACAATTAATTGAGTGAGCCCGTCTAGGTTACTCACAGGTTGTTCCCAAAGCTAATGCCTGGAAGTTATGGCAATGTCTGAATGTTGACATTCTAGTTGCTCCTCTATATCACATAATATACACAAATCATAATTTGGCACAATTCTAAGTGTTTATTAATGCACATGTATGTATATGAAATATGCACAATGAATGTTCATGAAAATTCCAGGAATTGCCCTATTATTTTTGTCATGTAAACATTCATATATCCAAACTCACATACGTATCATTTATACTTATGGTTTATACCTCAATAAAACCATAAAAATTGAAATTCATAATTCCTTGGTCAATTCAGAATTTTCCTATAACAACTTTTTGGTTAACATTCCATGTTCTTTTTGACCAAGAAAATGAAGTAATTTGAGGATAATTTCTTCTATAAAATTGTTCTCCTATCTCTTAAGTTTATAATGAAACCAACATTATTCAATTTAGTTTAGTATTTCAAAAGTTATGCTCCAAATACTACAGACTAAGCACATTTGAGACTTTGGCTTGTACCTGATCATGTCGTCAACTTGTACAACTCATATCTCTCAATTCCCATATTCAAAAATTATGAACTTTATAACATTTGAAATATAAGAGAATAAACTATGAATTTTTTGAAGAAAAATTTGTCTAATTCAGCATCTATCAATACAGTTTATTCAACATCAACAAGACATGATTTTTGTCTTGGGTAATACTATAGCCTCAATTAAAACTCATTTTCAAACCAGATTTTGAAATTCTTAGAGAAAGAATTAAAAATCAATTTCTTCATACAGTTTGTAGCCTTATATCACTAGTTTACTCAAAATTAAGAATCATTATATTTGGATAACTAAAAAACAACTTATGTGTAAAACATAGAAGCATCATCAGTGAATATGTTGCTGCTACATTTTTCAGCATTCATCTTCCAATTTACTACACCCAGTTCTCAACTTCATGTCAATTTTTGAGACTCTTAACGACATAATTCAAATTTTTTGTCTTCATTAAAAATATAGCCTTATGCCTCTAGTTTAATCTAGATTAAGAATCGTATCATTTTGATAACTACAGAACAAGTTACGGCTAAAAGATAGAAGCTTAATCAGTGGAAATGTTATAACAACCATTTTCCAGCTACCTTTTCATCACCATTTAATCTCTCAATCCTTCCTTAAAACAACTCATAAATACCATTAATACATTAAAATAGAACATACATCTATTTATTGCAACATCAATGTTACACATATCTCAACTCCTCTATCATGATCATTAAACACTAAACTATCATCATAAATGCTTCATTTAGCAAAACCATGAAGATTAACAAGCTACTTACTTGATTTCTCTTCAATGTCTTCTAACACAACAAGAAGCCCTAACTTCCCATGTCACTCATGTACATCATCGTGGAGGTTGGAAGATTTAGTTTTTCTTATGGTAAAGAAGAAGATAACATGAAGGAAGTAGTAATTAAAAGATGAGAGCAAGTTGTTGATAGTTGGGTGACTGAAATCGTGGAAGTGAGGAAGAGAAGAAGAAAAGAAATGGAGAAGTAGAGAGTCACGAAAATAAGAAGAGAAAGCAAGGAACAAAACAAATAAATGGTCTTTCAAGGTTAAGGAATTGTGGGATAAGGACATGGCTTGGGAAGTGACAGATGTCACTTGCCATATGTCCTATTCCTATAGGTCAAATTTTGGTTTTCTCATTTAACTATTCCAATCAACTCCAATTTCTACTCCAATTGTCTCCAAATTTCAACGATATATTTCATTAAACCTAAATGTCATTTATAAAAATTTTCACTACCATTTAACTCTTAATTCTAATGCTATTTATCAATTGTCCTGCCACTTGTCAATTTTCCTAGTCCAAAAATTTCCCCAAATTTTAGAAATTTTCCTAAATTTCACCAAAAATTCTAGATCACTAAATTCACTCTACAAATTAGTTTTCAACATATAAAAACCACAATTCTCAACAAAAATCACCTTTCACATATATAAATCAATTATACTCAGAAATTGTCAATGAATGCATGTACAACTATTTTCATGTGAAAAAAATTCAATATTCATATGTAGGTGCATATCATATTATGCATGATCATGAAATGCATTTTCTAATTTCTTAATAATCTCTCATATTTACTATTCTAGCCTCAATGTGGGTAACAGGATGTTACAGAAAGTGCCTAGTGATCGTGCCAATAAGTGCCCAGCGATCGTGCCCAAAGATCATGCCAACTATGCCAAATGGTTGTTTTGCTCACCGATGCTACCCACAACCTATGCCAAATGGTTGTTTTGGTCCTCGAAGGTATCCAACTACCATGCCAACTGGTTGTTTTCTCATCGAAGCTACCCAGTGGCCGTCATAATGGGACATTTTATCACCAAAGGTGATCGTGACCATTACAATGGGCTTTTTACTCACCAATAGTGCCTAGTGACTATCTTAACGGGTTGTTTTACTAACTAAAAGTGCCCATCGATCATGCCAACTAGTTGTTTTCCCACCAAAGATGTGCCCACTAACTGTTTTCTCATCGAAGGTGCCCAACAACTATGCTAGTGGATTGTTTTGAAGACCAAAGATGTGCCAATGGGTTGTTTTCTCAATGAAAGTGCCCAGTGGTTGTGTGAACAAGTTTTTTTGCTCACTGAAGGTGCCCAACGATTATGTCAACTAGTTGTTTTGTCACCGAAGGTGCCCAACGGCCATGCCAATGGGCAATCTTTTTAGTGGAAGTGCTCAACGATTTTTTTAATATGTTGTTTTCCTTACCAAAGGTGCCCAATGATCATGCCAACTAGTTGTTTTACTTATCGAAGGTGCCCAGCAACTATGCCAAAGGGTTGTTTTGCTTACCAAAGTTGAAAAACTACCGTGCCAACTGGTTGTTTTCTCATCAAAGCTACCCAAGGACCGTTACAAGAGGTTGTTTTCTTGCCAAAGCTGCCGAACGACCATTACAATGCGTTGTTTACTCACCGAAAGTGCCTAGTAGCTGTATCAACAACTTGTTTTGCTCATCGAAGGTGCCCAATGACCATACCAACTGGTTGTTTTTCCCACCAAAGATGTGCCCACGGATTGTTTTCTCACGAAAGTTGCCCAACAACCATGCCAGCAGGTTGTTTTGCCCACCAAAGATGTGCCTATGGGTTATTTTCTCAGAATGTGCCCAACGACCATGTGAACTAGTTTTTTGCTCGCGAAAGGTGCCCAGCGGCCATGCTAATGGATAATTTTCTCATAAAAATGCCAAGTGATTGTGACAATGAATTATTTTCCTCACCGAAGGTGCCAAACGATCATTCTAATTGGTTGTTTTGCTTATAAAAGGTGCCCAGCAACTACGTCAAAGTATTGTTTTGCTCATTAAAGGTACCCAGCAACTAGGTCGAAGGATTGTCTTGCTCATCGAAGGTGCTAAACGACCATGCCAACTTGTTGTTTTCTCATCGATGTTGCTGAGTGATCGATTCAATGGGTTGTTTTCTCACCAAAGGTGCCTAGAAATCATTGCAATGGGCTATATACTCACTGAAAGTGCATAGTCACTATGTTAATGGGTTGTTTTGCTCACTGAAGGTGCCTAGTCACCATGCCAACTGGTTGTTTTGTCACCGAAGCTATGCAGCGACAATTACAAGAGGCGGTTTGATCACCAAAAGTGCCCAATGATTGTGTCAACTGATTTTTTTCCCTACCAAAGATATGCCCACAGGCTGTTTTCTGACTGAAGATGCCCAGCAACCATACTCGCAAGTTTTTTTGGCCAACAAAGATGTGCCAATGGGTTGTTTTCTTAATGAAGGTGCCCATAGACTATGTGAATAGGTTGTTTTGCCCATCGAAGGTGCACAACGACCGTATCAACTAGTTGTTTTCACATCAAAGTTAAAAAATGACCACGCCAACTTGTTGTTTTCTCATCAAAGCTGCCCAAAGATCGTTACAATAGGTTCTTTTTTCAACAAAGGTGCCCAGCAACTGTTACAAAAGGCTATTTACTCATCGAAAGTGCCTAGTGGTTGTGTCAATGGTTTGTTTTGCACCAAAGGTGCCCAACGACCATGCCAACTGGTTGTTTTGTGCACCAAAGATGTGCCCATGGGTTGTTTTCTCACTAAAAGTTCCCACCGACTGTGTGAAGGGGTTGTTTTGCTCACCAAAGGCTTCGAGTGACCATGTCAACTAGTTTTTTGTTCACTGAAGGAGCCTAACGATTATAGCAACTGGTTGTTTTCTCACCGAAGGCACCTAGCAACAATGCCAAAGTGTTGTTTTGAGCACCAAAGTTGCGCAACAAGCATGCCAACTGGTTGTTTTCTCATCGAAGTAACTGAGAGACCGTTACAATGGGCTCTTTTCTCACCAAAGGTCCCCAATAATTGTTGCAATTGGCCAATTACTTAATGAAATCGCCCAATGATTGTGTCAACGATTTGTTTTGCTTACTAAAGGTGCCTAGCAATCATGCCAACTGGTTGTTTTGGCCACCAAGGATGTGCCCACAGACTATCTATTCACCGAAGGTGCCCATCAACCATGCCATCGGCCTATTTTGCCCACCAAAGATGTGGCAATGGGTTGTTTTCTTACTAAAAGTGCCCAATGACGGTGTTAACGCGTTGTTTTACCCACCGAAGTTGCCCAACGACCATGTCATCTAGATTTTTTCTCACAGAAGGTGCCCAGTGACCGTGCTAATAGGAAATTTTTTTAGCAAAATTGCCTAGCAATGGTGACAATGGGTTGTTTTCCACACCAAAGGTGCACAGCAATGATGCCAATGGACAAGTTTCTCACCAAAAGTGCTTAAAGATTGTGTCAAGGGGTTGTTTTCCTCAATGAAGGCAGCCATCGATCATGTTAACTGGTTGTTTTGCTCACTGAAGCTGCCTAGTAACTATGCCAAAGTTTTATCTTACACATCAAAGGTGTCCAAGAACCATGCCAATCGGTTTTTTTCTCATCAAAGCTACCCAGTGACCATTACAATGCATTGTTTTCACACTAAAGGCACCCAACGACCATTACAATGGGCTATTTACTCTCCGATGGTGCACAGTTTACTCACTAAGATGCCCAATGATCATGCCAATTGGTTTTTTTCACACAGAAGGTGTCGAGCAACTACGTCAAAGGATTGTTTTGGTCACTAAAGGTGCACAACAACTAGGTCGAAGGGTTGTCTTGCTCATCGAAGGTGCCAAATGACCATGTCAACCTGTTATTTTCTCATCGATGCTACCCAGTGACCATTTCAATGGGTTGTTTTCCCACCAAAGGTGCACAACAATCGTTACAATGGGCTATATACTCATCGAAAGTGCCCAGTGACTACATCAATGGGTTGTTTTGCTTATCGAAGGTGACCAGTGACCATGCCAACTGATTATTTTCTCACCAAAGCTATGCAGTGACTGTTCCAACAGGTTGTTTGCTTACTGAAAGTGCCTGGTGACTGTGTCAACTGATTGTTTTACCAACTAAAGATGTGCCCATAAACTATTTTCTCACCAAAAGTGCCTAGCAACCATACCATCAGGTTGTTTTGCCCACCAAAGATGTGCCAACGGGTTGTTTTCTCACTGAAAGTGCCTAGCGACTATATGAATGGGTTGTTTTGCTCACCGAAGGTGCACAACGACCATATCAACTAGTTGTTTTCTCATCAAAGTTGAAAAATGACCATGCTAATTGGTTGTTTTCTCATCAAAACTGCCCAAAGATCGTTGCAATAGGTTGCTTTTTCACCAAAGGTTCCCAGTTACCATTATAAAGGGTTGTTTACTCACTGAAAGTGCTTAGTGGCTGTGTTAATGTTTTGTTTTGCTCATCAAAGGTGCCCAACGACCATGCCAACTGGTTGCTTTGCACACCAAAGAAGTGCCCACTGATTGTTTTCTCACCAAAGGTGCCTAACAACCATGCCAACTTATAGTTTTCTTATTGAAGTTGCCTAGTGACCGTTACAATAGGTTGTTTTACTCTCAGAAAGTGCTCAACGATGATGCAAACTGGTTGTTTTCTCATCAAAGCTACCTAGTGACCATTACAATGGGTTGTTTTCTCACTGAACAAGCCCAAAAAATGTGTCAACAGGATGTTTTGCTCACTAGAAGTGCCCATCGACCTTGCCAACTGGTTGTTTTTCCCACTAAAGATGTGCCAACGAAATGTTTTCTCACCAAAGGTGCCTAACAACCATGCCAACAGATTGTTTTGTGCCCCAAAGATGTGCCAATAGGTTGTTGTCTTAATGAAAGTGTCGAGCGATTGTGTGAACGAGTTGTTTTGCTCACTGAACGTGCCCAGCGACTATGCCAATAAGTTGTTTTCTCACTGAAGGTGCCCAGTGACCGTGCCAATGGTAAATTTTCTCATAAAAAATGCCCAACAACTGTGTAAATGAGTTGTTTTCCTCACTAAAGCTGCCCAAGGATCATGCCAATTGGTTGTTTTACTCACTGAAGGTGCACAACCACTACACCAAAGGTTTGTTTACTCACCAAAGGTGCGCAACAATTATGCCAAAAGGTTGTTTTGCTCACTAAAGGGGCCTAACTACTATGCTAACTTGCTGTTTTCTCACCGAAGTTGCGTAGTGACTATTATAATGGGCTGTTTACTCACTGAAAGTGCCTAGTAGCTGTGTCAACTGATTGTTTTGCCCACCAAAGATGTGCCCACATAATGTTTTCTCACTAAAGGTGCCTAGCAACATACTAGCTGGTTGTTTCGCCCACCAGATGTGGGAATGAGTTGTTTTCTCACTAAAAGTGCCCAACGACTGTGTGAATGGGTTGTTTTGCTCACTGAAGGTGCACAACGACCATATTAACTAGTTGTTTTGTCATTGAACATGTCAAAGGGCAACTTTTCAATCTAAAATTCCTAGTGACTGTATCAACAGTTTGTTTTTCACAGCAAAGGTGCCAAACGATCATGCCAACTAGTTGTTGTGCTCGCCAAAGGTGCCTAGCAATAATACTAAACAATTTTTTTGCTCAACGAAGGTGGGGAATGACTAAGACAGCTGGTTGTTTTCTCATTGATGCTGCCTAACGACCGTTACAATAGATTGTTTTCTCACCAAAGGTGCCCAGCGACCGTTACAATGGGCTATTTGGTCAGTAAAAGTGCGAAGTGATTGTATCAACGGGTTGTTTTGCTCATCAAAAGTGCCCATCAACCATGGCAACTAGTTGTTTTTCCCACAAAAGATGTGCTGACGAACCTTTTTCTCACCAATTTGTTTTGCTCATCAAAGGTGCCTAGCAACCATGCCAACTGGTTGTTTTGCCCACCAAGGATGTGGCCACAGACTGTCTTCTGGCTAAAGGTGCCCATCAACCATGCCATCAACCTGTTTTGCCTACCAAAGATGTTGCAATGGGTTGTTTTCTTACTGAAAGTGCCCAGCGACAGTGTGAACGTGTTGTTTTGCCCACCGAAGGTGTCCAGTGACCATATCAACTAGATTTTTTCTCACGGAAGGTGCCCAGTGACCATGCTAATAGGAAATTTTGTCAACGAAAGTTCCTAGCAATTGTGACAACAGGTTGTTTACCTCACCAAATGTGCACAGGTATCATGCCAATGGATAAGTTTCTCACCAAAAGTGTTTAACGATTGTGTCAAGGGGTTGTTTTCCTTAATGAAGGCGCCTAGTGATCATGCCAACTGGTTGTTCTGCTCACTGAAGGTGACCAGTAACTATGCCAAAGGTTTGTCCTGCTCATTGAAGTTGTCCAAGGACCATGCTAATCGGTTGTTTTCTCATCAAAGCTACCTAATGACCATTACAATGCGTTGTTTTCACACCAAAGGTGCCCAGCGACCATTACAATGGGCTATTTACTCACCGATGGTGCCCAGTTTACTCACCAAGATGCCCAACGATCATGCCAATTGGTTGTTTTGCTCACAAATGCTGCCAGTAACCACATCAAAGGATTGTTTTGGTCACTAAAGGTGCATAACAACTAGGTCGAAGGGTTATCTTGCTCATTGAAGGTGCCAAATGACCATGCCAACTAGTTATTTTCTCATCGATGCTGCCCAGTGACCATGCCAACTGATTATTTTCTCACCAAAGGTGCACAGCAAAAGTTACAATGGGCTATATACTCACCGAAAATGCCCAGTGACTACGTCAACAGGTTATTTTACTCACTGAAGGCGCCGAGTGACCATGCCAACTGAATATTTTCTCACCAAAGCTATGCAGTGACTGTTCTGACAGGTTGTTTGCTCACCGAAAGTGCCCAGCGACTGTGTCAATTGATTGCTTTGCCCTTCAAAGATGTGCCCATGGACTATTTTCTCACCGAACGTGCCTAGCAACCATACCAACAGGTTGTTTTGCCCACCAAAGATGTCCCAATGGGTTGTTTCTCACTGAAAGTGCCCAACGACTATGTAAACGGGTTGTTTTGCTCACCGAAGGTGCACAGCGACCTTATCAACTAGTTGTTTTCTCATCAAACTTGAAAAAGGACCATGCGAACTGGTTGTTTTCTTAACAAAGCTACCCAAAGACCGTTACAATTGGTTGTTTTTTTCACCAAAGGTGCCTAAGGATAGTTACAAAGGGTTGTTTACTTACCAAAAGTGCTTAATGGTTGTGTCAATGGTTTGTTTTGCTCACTAAAGGTACCCAATGACCATACCAACTAGTTATTTTACACACCAAATATGTGCCCGCTTCTCACCTAAGGTGCCCAACAACGATGCCAACTGGTTGTTTTCTCAATGAAGATGCCCAGTGACCATTACAATGGGTTGTTTTACTCATAAAAGGTGACCAATGATGATGCCAATTGGTTGTTTTCTCATCGAAGCTATCTAGTGACCGTTACAATGGGTTGTTTTGTCACTGAACAAGCCCAACAAATGTGTCAACGAGATGTTTTGCTCACTGAAAGTGCCCATCGACAGTGCCAACTGGTTGTTTTTCCCACCAAAGATGTGCCGACAAAATGTTTTCTAACCAATGGATTCTTTTATGCACCAAAGATATGCCAATGGGTTGCTGTCCTAATGGAAGTGTCAAGCGATTGTGTGAACGAGTTGTTTTGCTCACTAAACGTGCCCAATGACTATGTCAACTAGTTGTTTTCTCACTGAAGGTGCACAGTGATCGTGCCAATGGCAAATTTTTCATAAAAAATTCCCAACGACCATTTGAACGAGTTGTTTTCCTCATTGAAGCTGCCCAAGGATCATGCCAACTGGTTGTTTTACTCATTGAAGGTACACAACAATTACACCAAATGGATGTTTTGCTCATCGGAGGTGCCTAGCGACTACGACAACTTGTTGTTTTCTCACTGAAGTTACGCAGTGACTATTACAATGGTTTGTTTCTCACCAAATTGCCAAACGATTGAGTCAATAAATTGTTTTGCCCACCAAAGATGTGCCAACAGACTGTTTTCTCACCGAAGGTGCCTAACAACCATACCAACAGGTTGTTTTGCCCACCAAAGATGTGCCAATGGGTTGTTTTCTCACTGAAAATGCCTAGAGACTATGTGAATGGGTTGTTTTGCTCACCGAAGGTCCACAACGACCATATCAACTAGTTGTTTTATCACCAAAGGTGCCCAATGACCATGCCAATGGGCAATTTTCCCATAAAAAATTCCTAGCGACTGTATCAATGGTTTATTTACCATACCACAGGTGCCAAGTGATCATGCCAACTAGTTGTTTTGCTCATCGAAGGTGCCCAACAACTATGCCAAAGGGTTGTTTTCTCACCGATAGTGTCCAATGACCAAGCCAACTAGTTGTTTTGTCATCGACGCTGCTCAATGACTGTTGCAATGGGTTGTTTTCTCATCAAATGTACCAAGTGACCGTTACTAATTGTTTTCTCACCGAACGTGCCCAGCAACTATGCTAGTGGGTTGTTTTGCCCACCAACGATGTGCCAATGGGTGTTTTTCTCACTGAAAGTGCTTAACCACTGTGTGAACAGGTTGTTTTGCTCAACGAAGGCACCCAGCAACCATGTCAACTAGTTGTTTTCTCACCGAAGGTGCCTAACGATCGTGCCAATAGGTAATTTTCCCATTGAAAATGCCCAACAATTTTTTCTCACTGAAGGTGCCCAGCAATCATGCCAACTGGTTGTTTTGCTCAGAAATGGTGCCTAGTAACAATGCCAAATGGTTGTTTTGGTCACCGAAGGTGCCGAACTACCATACCAACTAGTTGTTTTCTCATCGAAGCTACCTAGTGAGCATTACATTGGGACATTTTTTAACCAAAGGTGCCCAGTGACCATTACAATGGGCAGTTTATTCAATAAAAATGCCCAGCAACAGTGTCGACGAGTTGTTTTGCTCACCAAAAGTGCCCATCAACCATGCCAACTAGTTGTTTTTCCTACCAAAGGTGTGCCCACGAACTGTTTTCTCACTGAAGGTTCCCAACAACCATGCCAACGGGTTGTTTTGCCTATAACAGATGTACCAACGTGTTATTTCTTGATGAAAGTGCCCATCGACTATGTGAACAGGTTGTTTTGCTCATTGAATGTACCTAGCGACTATGTCAACTAATTGTTTTCTCACCGAAGGTGCCCAACGGCCATGCCAATAGATAATTTTCTTAGTGGAAGTGCACAGCGATTGTGTTAATGGGTTGTTTTCCTCACCGAAGGTGCCCAGCAACAATGCCAAAGGGTTATTTTACCCACACAAGTTGAAAAATGATCGTGCCAACTAGTTGTTTTCTCATCAAAACTGCTAAATAACTATTACAATAGTTTGCTTTTTTGCCAAACGTGCCCAGCGACCATTACAATAGGCTGTTTACTCACCTAAAGTGCCTTGTGGTTGTGTCAATGGTTTGTTCTGCTCACCGAAGATGCCCAGCAACCATGCCAACTAGTTTTTTTTCCCTCCAAAGATGTGCTGACGGATTGTTCTCCTACCGAAAGTTCCAATAACCAGGCCAGCGGGTTGTTTTGCCCACCAAATATGTGCCAATAGGTTGTTTTCCTCATCGAAGGTTCCCAGCGATCAAGTCAACTGGTTGTTTTGCTCACCGAAGGTGCCCATCAACTATGCCAAAGGGTTGTTTTGTTCACCGAAGGTGCCCAACAAGTAGCATCCCGTCACCCATACATACGGCTAGAACATATAATTATGTAATACATTTATATGACTTAAGCTCAATGAATGTTAGACATAAGTTATGATATACGGGTTGGCACATCCATATAATTATATGTATGCTTTCATTTGGCATTTCCTGGTAAGTAGGACAAATTGTAATTATGACAAATGGTGAATTAGTGGAAATAAATAGTACACGTGAGGAGCATGGGGATAATATTGTTTAAGTTAGGGAGGCTCCATTATAAATTGTAATTATGATAAATGGTGAGTCAGTGGAGATGAATAGTACACGTGAGGGGCATAGAATGGACTCACGTATTATATTGTTTAAGTTAGAAAGAATCTATCATAGTTCCCATTCCTAACTGAAATACTCCATATAGCAACTCTCTTCCCTGACCTTCACCACCGAAT